>CM035431.1:87037825-87042825 GCA_020310875.1 Ceratopteris richardii | reverse complement strand
AAACAGAAGGGACAAAGAGTTTTGCCAAGCCAAATCCATGTTTATCATTGTGTAAAAAAGCCTGAGGAGCTATGTGTTCTGAATAGTTTGGATCCCAATGGCATAGTTCCTGAATATCAGAGACATGGACTCGAGATAGAAGTTTGTGCATATGTTACAAGACAAATTATTGATACTAATGCTCATAAATGTCCATCTTCACAGACTCGGAAAACCCCAAATAATAAAGAGATTGCGTACTCCCCAACAACACTCCCAACTAGATATAAGCCTCATGCTGTGTCCAGGATCAGCTCAAAAGGGGAACCAGTGTGGTTAGCATGTATTGTAATAGCCTCTATTACTGGCTACTATATCTTATGGGGTCTATCGAATGTTTTCCTTATTAAAACTCCAAAGGCATCATTTCCAAACTACAACCGTGCACACTTAGTGCTAGTCAGCATGATACTGGGCACTGTTGTATTTGGAGGATTTTTTGTTTTGATTTGGCATTTATGGCTGAAGCAGCAACAGATACAGCTTCATTGCTCCCATCCTCTTCCAAGCATATCTTCCACTGATTCCGAAAGAACTGCATATGATAGCTTTTTAAGCATGAGCACTTGCTCAACTTTGCAGGAAAATGTTCCATTGTCATCCATTGCAAATCACCCCATTTCAAGTAGTATCACATCAGAGGCACCCATTGAAGTTCAGCATGGAAGTACACCTATAAAAATGAATGGCAAGCTTAAGGAGATTATGATACAAATGGATAGAATGGAAAACCATAAAAATGGTATCGCAACGTGCTCACTTACAGCTCATGGATCACCATGGAATGGAAGCCTTCACTTCGGATGCAGACCTTGTTGGGATGGTAATACTCCATTCATAACACATCCATTGGAAATTTGCATACAAGTTAATAAAGGTTGAAGCACTGGCAATAACCAATGAAAAATAAAATTAACACTGAAACCTACATTTTCTTTTTACAGATATTTTCACTCATCTAGGGAAACTATATCAAGCACAAGATATCGGGGTTCTTGTATCAGGATCAACAAGCATGAGACAGGATGTTGCAGAGCAATGTCGAAAACACACCAACATCATTGGAACTGCTTCTTCAAATGTATTTCATTATCACTCCATCAGTTTTGACCTCTAAAGTCTATGCAACATAGGGTTGCTCTGTGATAGGCACTGCAATATGGTAACTCAAATTGCAGTATCGAATCACCAAGCATTTTCTTGGAGCAGATGAAAGATTCATAACTTGAAGTTCCTTCAGTCAGTACCTCGGATTCTCAAGTAGCATAGACTTGCAGCACCTAGTATGGAAACATGGTAGAGTGCATGGACAGAGATTTTGGAAAAGATACACCTTTTTATCCCAAACCATTGTGAGGGACCAAGGACTCATCCTCGTCCTCTCACACATTATCAAAGAAAAAATACACCATCTCCTTCCCTTCAAACCACAACCAGATATGCTGCATCAACGTTGAAGCATAAAGTGTTGAACATGACTAATTGTATACGATTGGATTTTTCCTTATGTGATAGAAACTGAAAGAAATATGCCTCAGAAGCCTCATCTTCGGCTACATACCTGACAATTAGATGATGTAATAGAACAGCATATACCGCATCCTTGTCCAAAGAAACTGTCAAATACCTGAATGTATCATTGAAAGGAGTTTTTCTGCTCAGTACCATTAGATTTGGATGCTGCCATACTTCTGCTTCTCAGATCATTTATATGAAATTTACACAACATTAAGCTTCAAAATTTGTATATATTCCTTGAATAACCATTGATCCAGACCCTGGATTGGGCTAACAAAGTAGTCCCATTTGGTATTAAGAAATTGAAACATGCGTAAAATATACGTCAACCTAAGTAATACAATCATGATTTCTTCTACTAGGACAAAACGATAGATGTATCTTGTAGCATATACAGAACACGTTGAATAATTAGCAATGCAGCTCCAATGAATCAACTTGACAGATAACAGTGAAAGCATGTCTGATAAGATGAAGGTTAAATACCTTCAGGTTAGTTTCCAGTCTTTCATTGAGAGGCCAAAATCAGAACTTGAATGGGACACTAAGGGACAAACCTGCCAAAGACCTGGAAGAAGGCGAAAATTCTTTTGAGTTACTTTCCAGTCTTTGACAGGCTGATATCAGAACTTGAAAGTGGCCATGAAGAAAAAAACTTGTCAAAGACTTGGAATTGTCCAGTACCAAAATGTTATCGACATAGGTCATTTAAAAACAGGAACAACAAACTCATAGATCCACTTTATCGCTGTACTTCACCTTACACATCAGTGCATTGAATTTTTCCAATCACAAAGATTGTTTAATGATTATTTCCCTTCCATTAAAAGTTATCAATCAAGGACTAAGATGCTTGATAGTTTCCCCCTCAGACGCAAATGCAAACAAGTACAAACGCATGAATTACATGATTACCGTGACTGGCGTGTGAAACTATGGAGATACAGGCATTCCATACTTGAATTGAAGATAGAAACATCATGAATCATAATCAAAAAAAAAAATCTTAAAGACACTTAAAGAACAATGGTTCTGAACGGTTCAACCAGTCTCCATACTTGAGTTGAGGATAGAAACATCATTAATCATGGTGTGAAAAGAAAAAAAATCCCAAAGACACTTATTAAACAATGGTTCTGAATGGGTCGACCAGTATTCACTATGGAAAGTAAGCTTGCTCTAGAAAGAAAATACACCCATAATCCATGCTGAAGTTTGTAATTTGAAGCCGATAGGGACAAAACATCCATCATGTCAGTGTATCAATTTTGTAGATGAAACTAGGACTGAGAGTTCTGATTAGTATTTTGAATGGCTCGTACAGAACCTGATATACCAGGCTCCTCTAAAACAACATGAGATTAACACCAACGACTAACCAAAAGTTTTCCATCCAACTGAAGTTCATGGAGTACACTCCAGTAAAATTTTGTGCATACTTGACTCAAACTCAGGGCTGGCTTTTCAATTTGCTGAGTCTTCATAGCCTGATTTCACATGGAAAAGTGGTAGCAGATAGAGCTGATGGCTGTAAGGCTCTCTGCCTACGCTTGAAACATACAACAAACATCTTTCAAAGATTTCCTGTTGATGCACACAAAGAAAGGAACTGTAATGACATGTTCTGAAATGAATCGGTTGAGCCATATATCATTCAGATGTACTCTGTTAAGCAGCCAGCTGATATATTAGTCCAAGCCCTTAAACGACCAGAAACAGACCTAGAAAAGGGCTAAAAATATCATGTTTCCAGATCCTTGATTAACAATTGACAGAGATCTCCACATCCCCAACTGTAAACTTCAATTATCTACTTTTCACGACCAATAAATCAAGCCCAAAGATGAAGCTGGATTTTCTGTTGCTGAAAAATAGGATGCTGTGCAATGTCATCCCAATCATGGGTATAAGGCATAAGATAATGAAGAGTAAAAGATAATACACCACACTAGCAGACACAAACTGCTACAAATGAAATATAAACCATCAAACCTTGGTGTATAATGATGGTGTACTTATACAATCACTAGGCTGCATATTTGAGGATTCAATTTTCAACCCAAGACCACATTTAATCAATTTTCAACATACCCTGCTTGACCATAGATGCTATTTCAAGTATGTACAATGCCAAAGGCATTGAGAAAGTATGCTCAAGAGTGCATGTGAGAAGATGGAGACTTGATTTCGTGAATTCTGTAATTGGACAGTACAAACTGTGCATTAGGTATTAAGGCTTCCATCCAAGCTAGAACAAACAAAAAACAGGAGCTATTTGCAGTCATCTGTGTTAGCCAATCAAGGATTACATGTGATCCATACAAGACCCATTAAACACGTTCAAAACTTGAGGTAACCACAAAAGCCTCTGACAACATCCAATAAGCCATGTACTTCAATGTTTGGACTGCTCCACAAGCCCCTCATAATCAGAAGCACTTAGTAGTGACTTCAGATGGTCGTGATTAGCTACTTTTAGCTTAACCAGCCAGCTCTCACCAAAAGGGTCTTTATTCAACTGCAATAAATTTAAACATCATTAGGCTTAACAGTAAAGAAAATAACAATGTCATAATGAAACGCTGTAGGTCAAATAATATAAGAACTAAACCAATAGGGGCAGGCTGTGTTAATTTTTCGTTGCAACAACTAATGCAGTTATAATTGTCAGTAAATGCATTTACACCTTTGAAGTTCACAGCAATGCATATATATTGTTACAATTTTACTGAGGAAAAAAGATGGGGAAAATCAATGAAACAAGAAAACGGAAACAAGCAGTTATGCAAATAATTACAATAACGAAGCACAATTTTCTCAAATCTATAAAACAATGCTATTCTATTTTCCACCATGAAACACTGAAATCTATGCTTTTAATGATGGGTGAACACATTCATTTCATTCATCATTTCCATGACTAATAAGCGAAATATAATGAAGGCCAAAGATGCTACTCACTTTCTCCGGAGATTCTTTGACACTACTGTTGACCTCAATCACCTCACCACCCACAGGGGCATAAACTGCACTCGAGGCTTTCACACTCTCTACAGTACAGATAGATTCTCCTTGTTCATATTTTGCACCCACTTCAGGCAGCTCCACAAACACAACATCACCCAATTCATCCTGCCAATGGCTACATCAGCAATTGCATCTAAACTTTGGTACAACATTCTTAGCACAAAATCTAATATAAACAGTACTGTTACTTCATCTTTCGGCATTAAACATAGTGAAACAAACATAGACAAGTAATATGACTTCCAAATTAATGAACTTGCATCTTACCACAGCAAAAGATGTCAATCCCATTGTACCCTGATCACCCTCAGGCTTAAACCATTCATGAGACTTGACATACTTCAACCCTTCGGGAACTGCAGTATCAAACAGACATGTGCAAAGATCAGGAACACCAATGTGATGCCTCCTTTAAT
>CM035431.1:86977825-87030325 GCA_020310875.1 Ceratopteris richardii | reverse complement strand
TGCAATCTAGGCTTCGCCGTGCCTTGATAATTATGGAATGTGGAATGGACCCAAAGGGTACGCGTGGAGTGGCAACAAGGCACTCCCATTACAAAACGGGCATGGTCCCATATTGTTGTATCTGCCCGCATCGGGGCAAAAAAATTGACTTAGAACTGGCTTGGAGCCTTAGTGTTTCACTTTGGCTCCTGCCTTGAGCAAAATGGCAAAATCTTCCGTTTTGACGCAAAGAGCACATGGATGACAAGTCGGGAATTGACTTAGAGTGACTGGCCATCCTTTTGACGATAAGATCTTCTTGGAGGTCCTTGGACGAAATTGGCACATTCAGCCTAACAAGAGGCAAAGGTGCCATGACTGAAACTGCAAGGTCCCGCACTTATGGAAGATATGGCTCATGTGGAGCTTGGCTTGTCTCCATGCAACTCACCACAAACGGGAATCATTCTAGGGCCCATTGGTGGACATCATGAGGACGTGAAGTTTGTCGTAGAGGGTGTGGATGTCATGCCCCTTTGCCTGCCCCCCTAGTTTTCTATCCAACCCACCTTGGTGATTGGGTCATGCACCATGGGCGTGAGTGCTGAGCCTTCCCTTCCTCACGTTTCTTGGGAACGTCAATTGTCCCTTGCATCGTAGGTAGATGCCCAACAACGGGAACACCCCCCATGCATCCTTGGAAGGTCTTGTACCTTGACGGTCGGGCGGGTCATTCCTCATCTTGCCCGTTCACTCAAAGGGGCTTTGGACGTGTGTGACAAAGGAGAGTCACTATGCCTCTTGGCAAACAGCAACCATGGACTTGATGGCTACGTCCGCCAGGCCAGCCCCCCTTCGATGGCCATCTCTCTCATCTTCCCGGTTAAGTCCCCCCTTCCGCTGCAACCGACCTCCGGGCCATCCAACATCTCGTCCCGCTTTGGCTTTCGGGTTACTTAAGGTGATTGCCCCTTTAACTCGTGTCCGTCCTTCTCCTTGTAGGCCAAGGTAAAGACCCCTCTTGGAGTTTACCATCACACCTCCCTCCCTCCCTCCCTCCCTCCCTCCCTCTCTCCCTCTCTCTCTCTCTCTCTCTCTCTCTCTCTCTCTCTCTCTCTCTCTCTCTCTCTCTCTCTCTCTCTCTCTCTCTCTCTCTCTCTCTCTCTCTCTCTCTCTCTCTCTCACACACACACACACACACACTTGCATATATACGTTTTTTTGGGGACAAAATGATCTTTATTTCTTTAATGCACTTTTTTTAATGAAAATGATATTTAATTCGTATACAGAATCCCCCAAAAGGGAAAGAGATTGTAGAAGGCAATTTAAAGAACTTTTGGAACTACTATCTGTCGTTTTTGTGCTATGACAGTTTCTCTCAGCACGTGGAAAGGTAGAGCTGCTAGGAATAGAACTTGTTCATCAAAAAATAGAGTATCAAAGTACTATCTGTCTTCTTGTTCCTCAAAAATAAAAGTATTTTGAGGACATCAAATGAGCCATAGAGACCGAAATCTTGCGTGATCCAAAATCCAAACAGTGCATTCATGTCTTGAGCCCACAATTTGGAAAGGTGTCAAGCATGGTTGTACTCTTGAAGTATGCATTGGCAGTTCATCCCGTTTTCTCTTGATATATTGATAATCCCAAAATACATGTCTCAATTTGTCATTCGCATTCCACCACATAGGTGTGAAAATTGCAGAGATTGATAAGAGTGGCAGGTCAAGTGCAATCCCATCTGAAGTCCTCCCACTAGCACTCGCCACATGAAAACACCATAATGAAGATGCAAACCTTTATTTCAAATTTGAGCACACACATACATATGTAGGTACATATATACATACATACATACACACATGTAGCTAGCGGCTTGACACTAAATATTAGAGAGAGAGATATATAGATGGATAAATAAGCTCTTAGAGACCAAATAATCAGCCTTTGTCACTGTAAGAGATAGAAGAATGCTGAAGCCAGATCCCAAAGAAATGCCTGCCAAATGATTTCGATGATAACAATTGTTTGCATGTTTCTAATGCATACCGGTCTCATACAGGTCTCGCTCTAAGATACTAAAATTATAGCCGAATGCTGCTCATTATGATCTACGTTGTTGTACGTGGAGATGTGAAAAATATGCTGCACAACAGCTGGCGGCTAGACAGAATTACCCAAAAATTAACTCATAAGAAACCCCCTGGGCAAGTATAAACGGATAAGCTCCGTCCTGTTAATGTGCAACCATTCGGAACGGGCGTATATGAAGCGTTTCCAGTAAGCATTGATTTTCCATGAGTATAAGGGGCGAAACAGCCAAGTACCAATACATCAAGAAATTGTATTTTATTCGGGATGCATTTGCGGGATCCACAGACGGATACGATGATGAACCTCCCTTTATGATCTCACAAAAAGACATGATCTCGTTAGAGCATCTGGAATGGCAACACTTTGACGCTCTCCCGCGTGAAGAATGTCGAGCTTAAGAAGAATATAATAGCGAAAATGCGGAACGTGCGCGGGCTCTGGGAACATAAGACATGAGACGGGAAAATGTGATGCTTGTTGGCAGATAAACGTGCAGACTACGCACGCCCATCGTAGGCAAAGAAACATATTTCGGCTTAAATACGTCTGTAGTTTTCTGCATTTGTGCGCAGTCGTCTCGAATTCATTCATATGTATTTACGATTATGAAGGATCTCGGGACTCACATTTGGTTGAGAAATGCCGGAGGAAGACTGGGCGCGCGCTGATACGCAGGACCGTAGTAGCATGCGAGGCAAATGCTCTGAGTGCCATCCTCGTGTCCTTGATCGAGAGTTCTTGAAGCTTAAGCCTGTAGGGGCTGCTGCGATTGACGGAGTGAGGAGAGTAGCGAACTACGGAGTTGATGAAGGGTGTCGAAATGTGATCAAGTGTGTGCGGATCGGAGGATGACCGGCCTATCCACATAAAGAAGCATTTTGAGATGTGGAGTAAATTGAACCTTACACACAAAAGCATTCGCATGGCTACACTAAGATGTATATCCATAGTAGATTATCCTTCCAACCCACACATTGCATTTACTAAAATAAAAGCTTTTATTTTGCAGTATTGAATCAAGAATAAAACACAATGTTTAATGTACATGGGAATTTAGATCATATAAGATAACCATAGATAATGTTGATATTTATAGTTCTAAGAATAAGAAGAAGAACTCCAAGAGCGTGTCACTCGTGGGCCTTTCACCACTCATGTGGGGTGTGAGTTAAAGTCCACTTGGCTACATTGGTAGGACATTTCTCATCTTATATGATGAGATGTTAAAATTATCTCCTTTTAAAGAATCGTTGATCTTTAAGCTCTCTGAATGGACAATGCTGATAGTGGGAACCATGCTTGCTATGATAGGTTTTACTTCAGTTCAAAACGAGTTTCTTCATCTGTCCTTAGGGTTGTTCCTTCTGAATTCCTACCTTTAGTGAACAAATTGATGTTTTCATTTCAATATTTGCTTTGTTATATGCTTTCATACAAAATGCAGTGCTATTATCATTGAAGTAGGAAAGAATCTTCAATTTTGAAAGCATTGTACGTAATTTAATGAAATCAAAATAGAGAGCATCAAAGTATGGAAACGCTTATCACGCATAGCCATGCATCTACAAAAGAATGTTGGTGCATTTCTCCTTTTTTAAGAATGTTTTCATGCACAAAACACGTTTTCTTCTTGTTTGAAAAAGATAGTTAATGCTCAAATTTATGCACATGAACGGTTATATCTTTTTAAAAAAGCTAGCAAATAGAATGTTTGTGCATCACTACAACATATGAGGGGCATACCGACGCTGCATATACCGACGGTCACGCTCGGCATCGGTATGGGAGTTGGAAAATGTCACTTAGAGATACCGACGGTCAAGTGACCATCGGTATGACCGTTTTAAACGGATCGTCGGTGTGGCCCGCAACCCTCGGTATATGCGTCGGTATATGCATCGGTATAAGCGTCGGTAATTTACTGGAAGTTACCGACGCGCATACCGACACCCATACCGACGCATATACCGAGGCCGAGTTTTTAACATACCGCGAACCCGAGAGCAAAACTTCACATTTTTGCACGTGTTTCAGTACTGTTGGTCTTCTGTCGAACTTGCGCGCACGAACTGAATTGCGACCTGCATTGTCTTGTGCACACACACACACACAGATCTCTCTCTCTACACACACACACACTCTCTCTTGGTTTAGATCTCACATCTTGGTAAGTGTTGCGCGTACTGTTAGCATTTGTGTTTCTCTATGTTTTAGGTTTTATAATTTCTCTTTTCTTTGATTTTGCAGAAGTTCTTTGGCGTTGATTGTTTGGAATTGGACTATAGGCGACATACATTACACTTTGACGACAACGATCCAAAAGAGGGACATACTTGTAAGTGATTGTTTTATTCTCTATTGATAGAGAGAGAAGGAGAGAGAGAGAGAGAGAGAGAGAGAGAGAGAGAGAGAGAAAGAGAGGAGAGAGAGAGAGAGAGAGAGAAAGAGAGAGAGAGAGAGTGAGAGATAAAGAATAATGAAAGAAAAGATCAAGATAGAGATAGGAAAATAGAGCATACATACACACACACATACACACACATTTACACATTTACACATGCATACATACACACATACATGTACACACATGCATGCTTACATACACACACCTATACACACATGCATGCTTACATACACACACATATACACACATGCATGCATACACACATACAAATTTACACACATGCATATATACACACACATGCATACACACATACATACACACACATATATATACACATGCATACATACACATGCACACACATATACACACATACATACACACACACACATATATACACACATGCATACATACACACATATACATACACACATGCATACATACACACACACATGCATACACACATACATACACACACACATATACACATATGTATACACACGTACATACACACATATACACACATGCATGCATACATACACACACATACACATACACACACATGCATGCATACATACACACACATACACATAGACACACATGCATACATATACACACACATGTACACATGCATACATACATACACATATATACACACATGCATACATACACACATATACACACATGCATGTATACATACACACACATGTACACACATGCATACATACACACACATATGTACATACATACTCATATACTCACACATGCATACATAGACACACATACACATATACACACATGCATACATTCACACACACACACATACATACACACATGCACATATATACACACACATAAGCTAGTGTTTTAATCAAATATATATGATTAAATATATAGTTTTTTTTTACATCAAATATATAAAAATAAGATTAGGGTTTTTAGGCTATTTACACATACATACACATACACATATAATATATATATATACATGTATATACACATGTATACAGAAGTCTAAGTCTAAGTCTTTCTAATTAGGGTTTTAGGGTTTTAATACCTACATAACATATATACACAAACACACATATACATATAACACATACATACATGTAGATAAACATGCATACAAAAATATACATATTTTAGGTTTAAATCTTTAAGATTAGGGTTTTAGGGTTTTAATACCTACATAACATATATACACAAACACACATATACATATAATACATACATACATGTAGATACACATGCATACAAGAATATACATATTTAAGGTTTAAATCTTTAAGATTAGGGTTTTAGGGTTTTAACACCTACATAACATATATACACACATACACATACACATATAATACATATATATACATGTAGATACACATGCATACAAAAATATACATATTTTAGGTCTAGATCTTTAAGATTAGGGTTTTAGGGTTTAGGCATACATATAACTCAATTATATTTATATTAAGAAAAAATATATAGAAAAATAAGAAAAAAATTTGAATATATAAATAAATATATATATAAAATATGATTAGGGTTTTAGGATTAGGGGTTTAGATTTTTATAAGTGTTTAAGTATTTAGGTTTTAGTATTTCACATTTAAGTCTAAGTCGTTCTGATTAGGGTTTTAGGGTTTTAGTACCTACATAACATATATACACAAACACACATATACATATAATACATACATACATGTAGATACACATGCATACAGAAATATATATAATTAAATATATAAAACTAGGATCACATAAGGAAAAAATTAAATGTATATAATTAAATATATACAATTAAATATATAAAATTAAATGTATATAATTAAATGTATATAATTAAATATATAATTAAATATATATAATTAAATATTTATAATTAAATATATAAAATTAGGATCACATAAGGAAAAAATCTGAATATATAAATAAATATATATATAAAATAAGATAATTATATACATAAATAAATATAAAAAGAATTAGTGTTTTAAATAATTTAATTAAATATATATAATTAAATGTATATAATTAAATATATATAATTAAATATATAAAATTAAATATATACAATTAAATATATCACATAAGGTTTTAATTAAATGTATATAATTAAATATATAAAATTAGGATCACATAAGGAAAAAATCTGAATATATAAATAAATATATATATAAAATAAGATAATTATATACATAAATAAATATAAAAAGAATTAGTGTTTTAAATAATTTAATTAAATATATATAATTAAATATATAAAAATAGGATTACGTAAGGAAAAAATCTGAATATATAAATAAATATATATATATAAAATAAGATAATTATATACATAAATAAATATAAAAAGAATTAGTGTTTTAAATAAAGATAGTTATATACATAAATAAATATAAAAAGAATTAGTGTTTTAAATAATTTAATTAAATATATATAATTAAATATATAAAAATAGGATTACATAAGGAAAAAATCTGAATATATAAATAAATATATATATAAAATAAGATAATTATATACATAAATAAATATAAAAAGAATTAGCGTTTTAAATAATCTAATTAAATATATATAATTAAATATATAAAAATAGGATTACGTAAGGAAAAAATATGATATATATAAATAAATATATATATAAAAAATAAGATAATTATATACATAAATAAATATAAAAAGAACTAGTGTTTTAAATAATTTAATTAAATATATATAATAAAATATATAAAATTAGGATTAATTAAGAAAAAAATATGAATATATAAATAATATATATAAAAAAAGTAGGATAATTATATAGATAATAAAATATGATAAGAACTAGTGTTTTAAATTACAAAATGAAATATATATGATTAAATATATAAAAATAGGTTTAATTTTAATCATTTTAAATAGAGTGAATATATATACACATACACATACACACATACTTACACACCTATCTATATTCACATATATATACATATACACATATATATACACATGCATACATATATATACATGTTTTAGGTCTAGGTCATTTTGATTAGGGTTTTAGGGTTCTAACACCTACATAACATATATACACACTCTGGAGTACACATATAATGCATATATACATGTATATACACATGTGTATAGAAATATACATACTTTAGGTCTAGATCTTTAAAATTAGGGTTTTAGGGTTTAGGCATACATATAACTCAATTAAGAGGAAAAAAATCTAAATAAATAAATAAATATGTATATAAAATAGGATCAATTAAGGAAAAATCCGAATATATAGATAAAATAGGATAGTTATATAGATTAGGGTTTAAGTCTTTAAGAGTATGATTTTTAGGTTTAATAAAAAAACAAATGTTCTAAAATGTCCATATTGTAGCAGATGGCTTCTTTGGATCCTAAAGAGAGAATGGCATGTCCTTGCACACAGTGCAAGTATCAAATTTATGGGAAACGACGGATTTGTACTGCACATGTTAGAGAGTATGGATCCTTTGATAGGAGTCAACTGGAAAACCTACATTATCATTCGCATGGTCCCCTAGGTGAGTAGATGGACCCAAATGACATTGCATCGGTAACCTCTCTTGGACAAAAGAGAGCAAAAAAGGACTTAGACGTACAAGCAAGTACTAATAATATTACACAGAATGAACATATGGAAGAGATGCTTGAAGCATTTTATGAGATGGACGAAGATCATGATGGTGGAGAAGGTTTCGAGAGTTTCATGGACACAACAGAAATTCCACGATCAGAAGTCGATGAAGAATACGAAAACATGGGAAGACTAGCTTGTTTACCACTTCACAATGGAGCAAAGATATCTGTACTACGTGCGTCACTCGCGATGCTCAATCTGCAATCCATTTATGGATGGTCAGATAGTAGTGTCACTGAATTGTTCAGGTAAGTGGGGAACAAATTCGCTTTCATTGTTGTATCACAATAACTTTATTTACTAATATCGTTTTAATTGCTTATTGTAGGCTTCTTAAAGATCAATTTTTGCCAGAGGGCAATGACATGCCTCCAACACGTGGAGATGCGAAAAAACTTTTACAGTCCATTGGAATGGATTATACTAAAATTCATGCTTGTGCGAATGATTGCATTCTCTTTCGGAATGAGTATGAGCATCTCCACGTATGTCCAAAGTGTGGAGCAAATAGATTTAGAGAAGACGTTGTAGGCGAAGCAATCCCCGCAAAGGTTCTTCGCCACTTTCCTATCATTCCACGAATTAAGAACATGTTTAGATGCAAATCTATAGCTGAGTTAATGTCATGGCATACAAAGAGTAGGTCTACAGATAATGTAATGCAAGTGCCTGCTGACTTTGATGCTTGGACATGTGCGTTCAACACCTCAGCGCGATACAGGTTCTAGCCCGTCTCGTAGATCGAGGTCACGCTCTGGAGCAGGAGGTTCTAGGAGTGGATCTATAGGTAGGTCTGGAAGCGGAGGAGGCGGCTGTTGTGGAGGCAGTGTGACGGACGTTGTGTCGCCTGCTTCTACTCCTAGGATGAGTATCTCAGATGTAGGTATGCCACACAGTACACCACGTACACCTTGGGGTGCTCATGACCATGATGACTCCAAGGTGTATGGTATCCGAGATGGAGCTCCGGTGATGGATGCGGCTGGCAAAGCAATGCATGCACGCATACGACAGCTTTGCTCCATCCAGTTTGGGCACTCTATCATGCTGAAATGGAGTGAACACGATAAAGATCGGAAGAATTATATCGGATAGACGATTTATCAGGAGTTCCGACCAGCCGATGGACAATCTCTTGTCAGTTCAAAGTGGATTCTGCACACTGCACGTGATGTTATGTCTCATCGACGATCCGAGGCTCGTGATGCTTTCAGAGCAGGCTTACCAAAGCCTATATGGTTAGATGCTGAGGAATGGGACGTGATTCGTGATGAGCAGCAGCAAACTCCTGACCGATATCGCCAACAGCAAGATGCTGCAGCCACACGTTTAGATACGGTTGGACCGTCACATTTGGGCAGCGGCGGATATGACACGATGCGTCATGAGTTTGTAAGTACCATTTCATTTATTGAATTTATTTGTGTTAAATTTCTCATGTATGTTCCTCTAATCTTTTGTATATTTGTTTCAGGAGCTAGCAATGGGTCGTCCTCCAACACGAACGGAGGAGCCTTACGGATATTGTCATGGGTTGATTGCACTATTGGAGGACTTGGAGGTACGCAGTGCGGTCGTTTCATGGGAGCGTTTGCGATGAGGTAATTAATTTATAAACTTGGTTTTTACTTGTTGTTTGTAATTTTCATGTGAATTTATCTCATTCCATTAATGTTCTTTGTTGCAGGACTATTGATATGGAATGTTCTTTGCATGTGTATGGCAGTGGAACACCAAAATTTTGTATTTGATTTTCATATGGCAATGCATTGCTTTGCCACATTTTGTAAAAGCATCATATATGACAATGGTTTGCCACACTCTTGTACATGCTTCATTATTGAAATATATAACTTCTTTTGTACATGGTTCATGGTTCATTCTGATTATCTCTTTTGTGTCCAATAATACTCTGTTTCATGAAATCATATTTCGGTTGACATTAGAGTACACATCACATGTACTCGTTTTTTTTTGGGCAGAGTGTATTGTCTTTTGTTAAGCAACATCATGCTAATGTTGTTGTAGCAAAAGACAACACACTCTGCCCAAAAAAAAATTTGCAGGTATGGTCGTCGGTATACGCGACGGTACTTCCAGTAATGCCATCGGAATAAGCGTCGGTACACCCAACAGTTGACGATATACGCGACAGAACACCCAGCAGCGGCCTCGGTATGGGCACCATTATGGGCACCGGTATTATTGATGCATATACCGACGCATATACCGATGCATATACCGACGCATATATCGACGCTTTGGTACCGACGCGCATACCGACCTTTACACCGACGTCGTGGCAAATAAAGCCGCGTTCATTTTCCTTGGTAAAAACCTCGGTATACCATCGATCTGTTGTAGTGCATGGATGATTGGGAACATGCATTTTCAAGCTCAATAATTTCTTGATTTAAGTTTGGTGCATGAAAGGAGAATGCCAACACGTGCATGCACTCACATGCATTTGCATGCAAGAACACGCATTCACATATGCATGATTGTTTGTTAAGAAGTCTTTTTTTAACTCGACTTAGATAGCTAGGGAAAATAGCAACTAGGTAGTTGCAAGGCTCTTGGCTGTCATGCAACTCAAGTAGCTAGTTTGTTTTTCCCAAATGTGATACTTAGGTATCACAAATTAGGAGTCTTGATTAGGAAAAGTAGGCCCTTTGATAGTTAAGTGTTCAATTTTCTTGCTCATTGGAATGACGAGAAAAAGGGTTGCTTGAATATTTCCATGATGACTCTAAGTTTGGGAGAAAACTTAGAGAATCCCAACGACGCGCCTAGATGTAGTCGTTAGCTTGGATTTAAGAAATCATGCATTCAAGTAGATTGATAAAGTTTACTTTGGAAATTTTATCCCAAGACATGATAGGAATCAAATAAAATCAAATGGAACTTAAATCAATTGAACTTTCAAGTTCAAAGGATAGTTGGTATGTTCAAACTTTGTAAAAATCATGGAACTTTTGAAGTTTTTTCTTAGATTTTCTCTTCAGGATGAAATCAAAGAAGTGAATAAACTTTAGCATCATTTGAACTTGTTCAATAGTTGGATTTTAGGTTCCATGACTACATCTTTAGTCAAGATGCAAAGTTTTCAAAAAGTATGGAAAATTTATTAAGCACTTTTTTGAGGATGAGAGAATTATGCTTGGTTTTATTTAAGCTAATTATGGCTTAAAGAAGAAACTCAAGTCAAATTAATCTTTGGGAATTAAGATATTTCCTAAAAGGTACGTCAAAGTAATCTTTGGGAATTAAGCTACTTCCTAAAGATAAGCCAATAAGAGAAATAGTCTGGTTAACTATTTCATTGGTTAAAAAGGAATATCTTTTGGATAAGACTAAGACTTAAAGACTTATTTGTCCAAAAGTGAAGATTTCTTTTAAAAAGATTATTCAAGTAAAGCAAAAGATTCCAAGATGAATCATTGGCTTAGTATTACTTGATTCCTTGGCAGGAATCTAAAGTTTTTGAAAGAAAAAATCTCCCTAGATGTTAGATTGGAATCTTTCAAGTAACTTTAATAGCAAGTATTTCCCAATAATTCCCAAACCACAGGTATTGGTACTTAAGTCCAAATATTGATATAACCTAAAGGTGTATAAAAAATTCTTAGCTTTGGAATATGAGAGGTGTCTATGTATGCTTGGAGTTAAGTTGAGGGAAAGATCTCTAAAATCCCGTGGGTAAGCAAAGAAGCTTTTGATAGTTCACGAGATCTTAAAGATAAAGACTAAGTCTTTATTCTAGTCACAAGGTCAACCAGACTTGATCAAGCTTGGCCATGATTGTCCAACAGCATGTGATTGGAACTACTATGAAGATTGCCCAAGTATTGGCAATAAAAATTGTTTTGGGAATTATTCACTCAGGTTCCATTCCTCCAATGGAAAATTGTGAAAAAAGTAAGTTGTTCCAAGTCTGAACCGAGTGAAGAAATTTCAAGAATGTAGACTGCAATCATGAAGGTGGTAATTAAGTCTGTGGAAGGTAAAACATAATGTTTGCCTATCCTTAAAGGGATTTTGGTACGAATCCAAAAAGCATGAGCGGATGCTTAGACTTACATAGTAGAGAGATTCCTGTAAAGTCCTGGCTAGGGTAGGCAGCTAAAACATTAGTAAGAAAGGAATCTAAAGAAAAGAAGTCAAAAGCTCTTGTCACAACAAATTGGTCAAGAATAAACCAATTGAACTTGAATCTATGAAAATTCAAGTACTTGGAATTCTGATTGGTTTTCATTTGAAAACCCTAGCAAAGAAGGACGGAAGGTCCATCAAAAGGTTTTCAAGTTCCCAAATGAAAGCACAAGGTCATGAAACGATCATGTCAAGGGATCAAATCCTAGAAAATCTAGTTAAAGGTAATGCCTGAAACTTCAAAATTCTCGTAAAGAATTGAAACAAGAAGGTACTCTATCAAGAGATGTTTTGCCTTTAAGATAAGTATCACCCACACATTAATGTGAATATAAAATAGGGTGGTATGGGACACCAGATTTTATACTCAGATTGATGTAGGAAAGATGGTATGAGACATCAAACCATGGGATGATATTTATCTCTTAGTCCTAGATTGGATCTTGAAGTTAGGTTTGATCCCAAGGGAATTAGAACTTCAAAGAAGGAGTTTAAATTCAAGGAGGATAAAAGTAGTATCTTAAGATATTTCAAGATACTTCAAGATCAAGGAAGAGGAAGATATGAAGTAAACTTCCAAGATCTTATTGAAACACCTCAAGCTTAAGTGTTCTTGATTCAGAAATATTTGATAAATTTTTGAAGAAGTGGATTTTGACATTGAAAAGATCCTTTCAACTAAGGAATAGACTGACTAATTCAAGCACCAAGTTCCTAGTGTAATTTGGAAAATTCAATTCTTTGGCTCAAAGACATGCATAAGAATTGCATTCCCAGTAAGGATTCATAAAGATTGAATATAGGCATGAACTTAGTCTCAAGTGAAGCATTATTTAAGTAAAAACTCATCAATAGAACCCTAGTGGGTCGACAGACTAATGTTGGTTACCACACTAGAATCTTGTGGTTGGATGATGTTTTAGATTTGCTCTAAATCCTTTTGAGAATATAACTTATTTCTCTTAAAGATAGAAAAAATGTTTCAATACCCTATTGAAACAGATCTTTCAGAAGTTGAAATCCTGAGTCATCTAGACTTTGACTCATAGCAAGTTTACGTATCTTCGAAGTTTGAATTGGTTGAAAAGAGTTTTAGTTGTTTCTTTCTGCTTTCCAAATCTTTTGGATTTGACTCAGATATGGTATCTGATTCTTTTCACAGAAGTCAAGAGTTTTTTTTTTTAGAGCAACAAGAAAGATGAATTATAGATAGAAAATGTACATGTGCCCAGGGCAGGAGACCACCTCTTCACAAGCAGAGGTTCAACAAAGTACAAAAGAAACTAGGCTCAGATAGAGCTTACAATAACACTCAACAGAGTTCCCAACACAAACTAGGAGCTTATACAAGAGAAGATCATATCAATTCTAACACTAGAGTACAATTTCATGAGGGAATCTTGTTGGAGTTAGACGTCTGCGGAAGCACGTGAACAGCACAAGGAAGAAGAAGAAGCTTGGAGCACAACACACAAGATGAATGTATTACTAGAGAATGTACAAAGATAAGTAGCCCATTAGGGCAATAGGCGTATATACAAGCCGGGGGAAAAAAACCTCCTAAAGAGGGAAAAAAGTGCCCCGGCGGTCCTAGAGTGTTCACACACATCACTACCTAAATATATCAACAAATCCCCCCTAGGAGTGATGCGGTGAACAAGGAGCTGGCACTCATGTATAAGGAAGTGCCGAGCTATGTGGAAATCACTCCACAAAAGGAAGTAAGCCCAAAGCTTTGCGGAAAGCTTCAAACTTCTCCCTCAGAGCCTTCAAGAAAAGGTCTGCAATGTTCTCCTGCATGGGCACATATGCCAAGCTGATCTCCCCAGCAGAGAACCTCTCCCTGACATAGTGATAATGCACCTCAATGTGCTTAGTGCGAGCATGGAACACAGGGTTCCTCGCAACTGCCAATGCGCTCTTATTGTCAGTGAAGATGGTGTTGCAGAAGACTGGCCAACACCCAAATCAGCCATAAGGCGTCTAAGCCACACACACTCAACCGTCGCTGTGAAAGCTGCCCTATACTCAGCCTCACAACTGGAAGTGGCCACAGTAGGCTCCTTCTTGCTCAACCAAGATATACATGAGCTACCAAGCATGAAGCAAAAACCACTGGTGGACACACGAGTGTCATAGCAACCAGCCCAATCTGAGTCAAAAAAAGCATGCAAATCTGGCGGTAGTGATCCCCCCTTGGGATAAAACAACCCAAGTAGCCGAGTACCACTCAAGTAGCGAAAGATGCGCTTAACCGCTTTCCAATGCGTGACTCCTGGGCAATGCATAAACCTGCTCATCTGTGAGACAACAAACTGAATATCTGGCCGAGTAATGCATAAGTAAATCAAGCATCCAACAGCCTGCTGATAGAGAACAACATCAAATGCATCTCCAGCATCATGAAGACTCAATCGTAAACCTGTCTCCATAGGAGTGGCAATAGGCTTACAGTCTTCAAGGCCAAAATTCTGTAATAATGTGTCAATATATTTCGTTTGACACAAAGCCATTCCACCATCAACTTGCATAAACTGAATGTCCAAATAGTGATGCAAATGCCCCAAATCAGACATTTCAAATGAGGCATGCAAATCAGCCTTGAAATCAGCAATATGCTTCTCAAGAGGACCAGTGAGCAGCATGTCGTCTACATAGACAACAATGATCAGAAGCACATCATTAGCACGCTTAACATATAAGATGCTTTCAGTTGGACTGTTCTCAAAACCATGTGCAATCAGATAGGCATGTATCTTCTCATACCAAGCACGTGGTGCTTGCTTTAAACCATATAACGCCTTCTTTAACCTGCACACCTGGTTTTCATGCCCTTTCTGCACAAAGCCACGGGGCTGAAAAACATACACTTCTTCATGCAAGTCACCATTCAGAAATGTTGTTTTAATGTCCAACTGATGTACATTCCAACCATGATGGGCTGCAAGTGCAAAAATGCTCCGAACAGTAGTCATACGGCATGTAGGTGCAAAGATCTCATCAAAATCAATGCCTCTTTCCTGCGCATAACCCTTTGCAACAAGCCTAGCCTTATACCTGTCAACTGTACCATCAGGTTTACGCTTCAGCTTGTATACCCACTTAGTTCCAATGGCCTTCTTGCCAGGAGGCAAGTCACATAAAGACCATGTACCATTCTTCATTATAGCATCATATTCAGATTGCATAGCAGCCATCCAATTTTCTGAATTTTGTGCTTCATCAAAAGAAACAGGCTCATTCTCATCACAGAGACTAGATGCAGCCATAGCATAGCAATCTGATGCAAAAGAGGTACTATGAGAGCCTGAACGAGTACGATATGACAAAGGTGCATCTAATTTGCTGTCACGCAAAGTTTGCACCATCCATTTTGGCATAGTTTTTGCCTGTTCAATATCAGCTCTCTCATCAACAAGTGCATCATGTAAATCTGCATCAGAGATGGAATGATCTGCATCATCATATGAAACCTGCAAAGGCTGAGAAGTTGCCTCATTAGGACCAGCACTAGCCTGTCCACCTGTAAAAAGAGGCATCAATGTATCATACATTGGTTAAAAAGGAATATCTTTTGGATAAGACTAAGACTTAAAGACTTATTTGTCCAAAAGTGAAGATTTCTTTTAAAAAGATTATTCCAGTAAAGCAAAAGATTCCAAGATGAATCATTGGCTTAGTATTACTTGATTCCTTGGCAAGAATCTAAAGTTTTTGAAAGAAAAAATCTCCCTAGATGTTAGATTGGAATCTTTCAAGTAATTTTAATAGCAAGTATTTCCCAATAATTCCCAAACCACAGGTATTGGTACTTAAGTCCAAATATTGATATAACCTAAAGGTGTATAAAAAATTCTTAGCTTTGGAATATGAGAGGTGTCTATGTATGCTTGGAGTTAAGTTGAGGGAAAGATCTCTAAAATCCCGTGGGTAAGCAAAGAAGCTTTTGATAGTTCACGAGATCTTAAAGATAAAGACTAAGTCTTTATTCTAGTCACAAGGTCAACCAGACTTGATCAAGCTTGGCCATGATTGTCCAACAGCATGTGATTGGAACTACTATGAAGATTGCCCAAGTATTGGCAATAAAAATTGTTTTGGGAATTATTCACTCAGGTTCCATTCCTCCAATGGAAAATTGTGAAAAAAGTAAGTTGTTCCAAGTCTGAACCGAGTGAAGAAATTTCAAGAATGTAGACTGCAATCATGAAGGTGGTAATTAAGTCTGTGGAAGGTAAAACATAATGTTTGCCTATCCTTAAAGGGATTTTGGTACGAATCCAAAAAGCATGAGCGGATGCTTAGACTTACATAGTAGAGAGATTCCTGTAAAGTCCTGGCTAGGGTAGGCAGCTAAAACATTAGTAAGAAAGGAATCTAAAGAAAAGAAGTCAAAAGCTCTTGTCACAACAAATTGGTCAAGAATAAACCAATTGAACTTGAATCTATGAAAATTCAAGTACTTGGAATTCTGATTGGTTTTCATTTGAAAACCCTAGCAAAGAAGGACGGAAGGTCCATCAAAAGGTTTTCAAGTTCCCAAATGAAAGCACAAGGTCATGAAACGATCATGTCAAGGGATCAAATCCTAGAAAATCTAGTTAAAGGTAATGCCTGAAACTTCAAAATTCTCGTAAAGAATTGAAACAAGAAGGTACTCTATCAAGAGATGTTTTGCCTTTAAGATAAGTATCACCCACACATTAATGTGAATATAAAATAGGGTGGTATGGGACACCAGATTTTATACTCAGATTGATGTTGGAATGTGTCCTAAGTTGGACAATTTTCATTTTGAATTTGAAATTGGTCAAGTTATAGTATGGTTAACTCAAGTAAATGGTACACTTTCTCCTCCAATTTACATAGGATTTTTAAAACTCATTAGGACAAAGTAGTCCTCTGGTTGGGTGAAAAAACCAAGTAAATGTTGGTTGAAAGTAAACCATGGTACAAACATCCAAGTTAAATGTTTGGAACAACCAAACTTTGAGTTTTCCAAATCAAATTCATATGAATCAAGAACTCTCAAAGGGATAAGAATCCCACCTTTGTTACTAAGTCCATGCACCAATCATACCCAGAAATGGATTAGTAATTTGAATCCATCCAGTTCACATGTTTGTGCCTAGATTGCACCTAGTAAAAATTGTGAATTGACGAGGGATGTTTTTACGTCCACCCTTATTATTCAATCACTACTTGTACTTTGACAAGTTTATCAAAGTGCAAAGCGAGATAGTGTTATGAATCATTTGGGCAAGGATGCCACCACAAAGATGAGACATGTTCTTCTAGTTTTAGAACATGACCATGTTCTTCTGGTTTTAGAACATGAGGCTCGGGGGTTGCTTATAGTATGTATATAGCTTTATTTTTTAGGACGAAAATATTTTCCAAGGGGGAAAGAATGTAATAGAATAAGTCTATGCTCTAAGTGTCTGATCAATTCAGACGGATCTAAAATCAGATATCGTTTGGTCATCCGTATGTATGACCAAAGATCTCGAGTTTAGACTTACTAGGAGCTCATGTGCTCTTGTGAACAAGTGATCCACTTAGCTTGGTGGTTAACTCTCAAGGATGTGAAGGAGGAGGTCTTGGGTTAAATCCCCATGGGGTACATGTGGAGAGTATTTTGCCCAAAGAGATTTAGAGCCTTCTAGAAGCATCCACTTGAGTTAACTCGAGTTAACTGGGACACTTGGCGCACATGCAATTACATGGCTGACACATGGATGGCTAGTATCCACCTGTCCAAGAAGGTAGTTCCTTATAGAGAGCTATATATAGAGGCATTTGGTTGGGAGGAGAGTCATCTCTCTAGCACGTGGTGGTCATAATCTTGCACTATGCCCTTCACATTGGACTTTTAGTTGATTCTAGCTATTAAGAAGAGTAGATTGCAAGGTCAAACTTCTTTAAAAAATAATCGTTAAGAAAAAAAAGAAGGAGGAGAAAATTCTTTTTGTACTCAAAATTCATCCATACGCTTGTTACTCTCAATCATATATTGGAAATTAAGAAGATGATAGAGATGAAAGAGGATGGGAGGAGGAGGAGAAGATGAAGAAGAAAATGATCATGGTGATGATGATGATGACGACAATTATGTTGATAATGATGATGATGATGACAATGATGATGATCGTGATGATGATGATGATGATGATGTTGTTGTTGATGATGATGATGATGATGATGATAATGATTATGATAATGATGACAATGATGATGTTGATGATGATGACAACAATGATGTTGTTGATGATGATGATGATGATGACAACGATGATGATGATGAAGAAGAATAAGGAAAAGGAAAAGAGGCACTTACTTGAGACAAGAAGCATATGTAATGCACTGATTGCATGTATATGGCCTGAATTAAGCAATATAATGGCTTTGAAACATTCATTCAGCCAACATTATAGACCGTCTGCCATCATAAAGAGACAAAAGGGAAAGATATTATATTGGAATTGATTCAAAAAGATATCCATTTAACTTTTGGCTTATCATATCAACAAAGGGATGCCCAAATATCTAGGGGATATTAGTTTTCCGAAAGCCCTTCATTCCATGGCAATCATGAACACCTAACCTACTCAATGGAAATATGAGAATTCATCATGAATCAATGCCCTCAATCGAATATCCATGAACATTCAGTACAACATATGAGGGGCATACCGATGCTCTCCATATCGATGGTCACCCCCCGGCATTGGTATGATCACTGAAAATATCTCTAAAGATCTCGTTATGCATACCGATGGTCATTTGATCATCAATACGACCATTTAAAAATGGATCATCGATATCCCTTGCGGTCGTCGGTATAGGCAATTATATATGCATCGGTATGGGTGTCGGTATGTGTGCCGGTAATTACCTAGAATTATCGATGTTCATACTGATGCCTATACCAATGCCCATACCGACATGTATATCGGTGACTAGTTTTAAACATACAGGGGACCCGAGAACAAAAACTCGACATTTTGCACATCGTTCAAACTGCGCACTGCTTCTGTCGAACTTGTGCATGCAAACTAAATTGTGACTTACATTGTGTTGTGCACACACACATAGATCTCTCTCTCTACACACACACACACAATCTCTCTCTCTCTCTAGATCTCGCATCTTGGTAAGTGGTGTGTGTAGTCTTACCCTTTCTCTTTCTTTATGCTTTTTGTTTTATAATTTCTCTTCTCTTTGGTTTCGCAAGAGGTTTTTGGCATCAATTCTTTGAAATTCGACGAGAGACAACATTCATTAGACTTTGATGATAGGGATCCAAAAGGGGGACATACCTGTAAGTGATTATTTTATTCTCTATTGATAGAGAGTGAGAGAGATGAAAGAAACACTACAACATATGAGGGGCATACCGACGCTGTCTATACCGACGGTCACTCCCGACGTCGATATAAACGTTGGAAAAGTCCACTTAAAGATACCAACAGTCAAGTGACCGTCGGTATGACCGTTTAAAACCAATCGTCGGGATGTCCCATGACTGTTGGTATGCACGTCGATATGAGTGTCGGTATATTCGTCGGTATAAGCATCGGTAATTTACTAGAAATTACCGACGCTCATATGGATGCTTATACCAACGGATATACCGAGGCCGTGTTTTAACATACCGGGAACTTGAGAGCAAAATTGAACATTTTGTGTGTTTTTGAGTACTGGTTGTCTTCTGTCAAACTTGCACGTGCGAACCGAATTGTGACCTGCATTGTCTTGTGCACACACACACACACACAGATCTCTCTCTCTCTACACACACACACACACTCTCTCTCTCTCTCTGTTTAGATCTCACATCTTAGTAAGTGGTGCACGTACTCTTAGCCTTTGTCTTTCTCTATGCTTTAGGTCTTATAATTTCTCTTCTCTTTGATTTTGCAAAAGTGCTTTGGCATCGATTCTTTGGAATTCAACGATAGACGACATACATTATGCTTTGACGACAACGATACAAAAGAGGGACATACCTGTAAGTGATTGTTTTATTCTCTATTGATAGAGAGAGAGAAAGAGAGAGAGAGAGAGAAAGAGAGAGATGAGAGAGAGAGATAGAGAGAGAAAGAGAGAGAGATGAGAGAGAAAGAGAGATAAAGAGAGAGAGAGAGTGAGAGATAAAGATAGATGAAAGAGAGGAAGATAGAGCATACACACATCTACACATCTACACATGCATACATACACACATATACACACATGCATGCATACATACACACACATATACACACATGCATGCATACACACACATACACATATACACACATGCATACATACACACACATGCATACACACCAACATACACACACATATATACACATATGCATACATTCACATACACACAGACATGCATACACACATACATACACACACACATACACACATACATACACACACATACATACACACATGCATGCATACATACACACACATATACACACATGCATGCATACACACATATACACACATGCATACACACATACATACACATAGATATACACACATGCATACACACACACACATGTACATACACACATATACACACATGCATGTATACATACACACACATACACATATACACACATGCATACATACACACACACATGTACACACATGCATACATACACACACATATGTACACACATGCATACATACACACATATACACACATGCATGCATACACACACACACACATATACACACATGCATGCATACACACACATGCACACACACACACACATACATACACACATGCATGCACACGCACACACATACATACACACATGAATGCATACACACACATGCATACATACACACACATACACATATACTCACACATGCATACATAGACACACATACATATACACACATGCATACATTCACACACACACATACATACATGCACACATATACACACACATAAGCTAGTGTTTTAATTAAATACAGAGAAAGAGAGAGAAAGAGAGAGAAAGAGAGAGAGATAAAGAGAGAGATAAAGAGAGAGAATGAGAGAGAGAGATAGAGATAGATACACGCACACATACACACATGCATACATACACACACACATATACACACATGCATACATGCACACACACATATACACACATGCATACATACACACACATATACAAACATACATATGCATAAATACATTCACACACACTCACATACATACATACACACACTCACATATACATACACACTCACATACATATACACATACTCACATATATACATACACAAACATACACATACATACATATATACATACACAAACATATGCATGCATACATTCACACACATGTACACACACATGTACACACACATACATATTACATACTCACATACACATATTCATGCATATGCATGCATGCATACAAACATATACATACACTCACATACATATTACATACACACATTCATATACATGCAGACACATATACATACACACTCACATACATATACACACACACTCACATATATACATAGAAACTCACACCTATACACACACACACACACCCACACTCACATACATATTACATACACACATGCATATACATACACACACATATGCATACACACATATGCATATACATACACACACATATGCATATACATACATACACATATGCATACACATGCATATGCATACACACATATGCATATACATACACACAAATGCATATGCATACACACAAATGCATATACATACATCAAATATGCATACACACACATGCATATATATACATACATACACATATGCATACACATGCATATGCATACATACATACTGTTGGGTGTGTGTAGAAGTGCAAGAGACACACAAGAAGCACACACAAGGAGCACACACAAGGAGCACAAACGCAGCAAGACACACGGAGAAGATGATGGCTAGAATAGCTCTCTCTATTGACCGATGAACTGAACTAAAGTAAGAGCTGAATAATATCCCTAAGTACAAAGTACCACCACATATGAGAGTATCAAGTATGTGGTAACATGGGGAAAAAACCTCTAGCCAACACTAGAGTAAAAAGTGCCCATGTATAGGGAAAAGGTTCACATCAAAGCTACTCGAGGAACACATAAGTGTAACAAACCCCCTGGAGCGAATGATGTGAACACATACAAGGAGTGACAGATCAGCCCCCACAAGGTAACACGCCTAAAGCTTTGCGAAAAGCTTCAAACTTTTCCTGTGGAAGAGCTTTGGTGAATATGTATGCCACATTATCTTGTGTAGGCACATATACCAAATCAATATCTCTTGCATGAAGGCGCTCTCTCACATAGTGATAATGCACCTCAATATGTTTGGTCCGTGCATGAAACACTGGGTTTCGTGCAACAGCCAAAGCACTCTGACTATCTGTGAGAATATGCGTAGCAGCATCAATCTCCATGCAAAGATCCATTGATAGGCGTCTCAGCCATATACACTCCACTATCGCTGTGAAAACTGCCCTGTACTCAGCTTCACAACTCGATGTCACCACTGTAGGTTGCTTCTTACTCAACCAAGATATGCATGAGTCTCCAAGGAAAAAGCAATTACCACTAGTGGACACGCGAGTAGCATAACAACCAGCCCAATCACTATCTGTAAAAGCATGCAAGCATGGCTGAACATCTCTGCCATGAAAGAGACCTAAGCTCAAAGTGCCTCGAAGATATCTAAACACACGTTTCACCGCTTGCCAAGGCTTAGTGCCAGGGCTATGCATGAATCGACTCAACTGGGAAAGTGCATACTGTATATCCGGCCTTGTGTTGCATGCATATATAAGACATCCCACAGCTTGCTGATAAAGAGAAGTGTCAAATGCATCATTGGAATCCTCAACTGAGAACCTAAATCCTATCTCAACTGGTGTGGAAACTGGCTCTATTCCTCAAAATCAAAACGCTGAAGTATTTTTTCAACATACTTTACTTGATGCATAACAATTCCCCCCTCAACGGATACAAACTGGATGCCAAGATAGTAGCTCAAAACACCAAGATAAGTGACATCAAAAGTATGCTACAAATCAGCCATAAGAATGTCAAGTTTTGCATCACATGACCCAGTCAAGAGTATGTCATCGACATAAAGAACAAGCACTATAAGATCAGCCCTTTTTTGCGTACATAGAGTGTGCTTTCAATCGGACTACATGTGAAGCCAAGAGCAATCAATTGCTTATGTATTTTGTCATACCATGCACGTGGAGCTTGCTTGAGACCATACAAGGCTTTATGCAAGCGACAAACCATATGCTCTTTCCCTTTCATAGCAAATCCAGGAGATTGCTTCACATAGACCTCTTCTTGCAAATCTCCATTCAAGAAGGCCATTTTTATGTCCAATTGATGCAGTTTCCAACCTTGATGGGTAGCCAATGCAACCACGGTACGAATGGTAGTCATGCATGAAGTAGGTTCAAAAGTTTCCTCATAGTCAATGCCATATTGTTGCGCATATCCTTTGGCAACCAATCTAGCTTTATAGCAATCAATGCTACCATCAGATTTTCTCTTAATCTTGTAAACCCACTTTGTACCAATGGCATTCTTTCCTTTTGGCAATTCACATAACTCCCAAGTACCATTCCTATGTATGGAATCCATTTCTGATTGCATAGCACTCATCCATTGTGGATCGTCACATGCATCTTCAAAAGAAAGTGGCTCTTCATTACATGATGTAGCAATAAGAGAATAATCCACAAAATTACTTGATGCATGGTGAGAGCTTGATCTTGTTCTACCAAGTAAAGGTGCACTCAATTTGATGTCCTGCAAAGTTTGTTTCAGCCACTTTGGCATAGATTGTGCACTCTTGATAGACATGCGTTCATTATGTAAAACATCTTCAATATGTACATCATGCGTGGGCTGAATTTCATGCTCAGTTTCAGCCATATTTTGACGCAAATGTTCAGCCATATGTGGCTAGAAATTTCCAACAGTTTTGACAATTTTTGGCTGAATTTTTTCAGCCATGTTTGGCTGGAAATTCTCTGCATTTTCAGCGCTGTTTGGCTGGAATTTTTCAGCCCTTTGAACCTCAGTTGGCTGGTCTACATGGCCATAGTCAAGTGCACCATTTTGGAACAAAGGCATGAGTGTATCGAACACATCTTGTGAGCTAACTGTTGGCAGTTTTTTGCATTCAAGTAGAGCGAAAACTGAATTTTCAGCAAATACCACATCTCGACTCACAATAATTGTGTTCGTCAATGGATGGTACAACCAATATCCCTTACTTTTAAGCACTATAACCAACAAATATACATTTCTTTGCCTTGTCATCAAGTTTGTGACGTTGTTGTGATGGCACAAGAGCATATGCCAAACAACCAAACACACACATATGACTAACCATAGGCTTATGACCATTCCAAGCCTCATAAGGAGTGATGACTCTCAATGCTTTTGTAGGGCAGCGATTCAACACATAATTTGCACACATGACCGCTTCCATCCAAAACTTATGAGGAAGATGCTTTCCTTTAACCATACATCGTGCCATTTCAAGTTCTATTTTTACGCTCGGCAACACCATTTTGTTGAGGTGTATATGGCACCGTACATTGGTGTGAAATACCTCTTTCACGAAGAAAAGCATTAAACTCATGTGACATGTACTCACCACCATGATCCGTGCGTAGAGTCAAAAGCTTTTGTGAAGAAAAATTTTCAGCCATAGCTAAAAATGCTTTGAAGCAAGAAAATACCTCATTCTTTGCTTTCATAGGATAAACCCATGTATGGCGAGTAGCATCATCAATGAAGGTAACAAAATATACATGCTTCCCAAAAGATGGAGTCTTGACTGGACCACATACACCACTATGAACAAGTTGCAATTTTCTTGTAGTGTGTGTATGACTATCTTTTGGAAAAGAAGCATGATGCATTTTTCCAAGAATGCAACCTTCACATGCATGCTTTTCAATGGACTCAAGTGTAGGCAAGCCAATTTCCATGTCCTTCTTTTGCAAGTAGAGCAAACTATTGAAGTTTAAATGACCAAAACGAGCATGCCAAAGCTCCATTTCAGCCATGGAAGAAGTATGAGCAACTAAGGCATTCGAGGCAGCCCTCTTTTATGTATCCATGCGATACAAACCATTACATAATATACCGGACATCACGATAACATCGCAATTGCTGAAATCATGAACCATACACTTATCATCATCAAAGTGTACATAAAGTCCAGCTTTGGCAATCAACGGAACTGAAATTAAGTTCTTCTTGATATCGGGTACATACAATGCATTTTTCAAGAGAATCACACCTCCATTTGCAGCCGTAAGCTCAATTTCTCCTACTCCAATGATAGGATAAGAGGCATTGTTTGCACACACCACATGTCCTCCTTTAGGTGCATCTTTCAAAGAGGCAAAAAATCTTTTGCATGATGTTATGTGCTTTGAAGCACCACTATCAAAGAACCAATCTGAATCAGCCTCACTCACAACCATACATTTAGAATGTAAAGAAGCATCATAATGACATGTAACAACACATGCCCAAAAATCTTGAGCCATGTTAGCTTCATCATTCTTTGCATTTGCTGAATTTTTAGCAATAGACATGCCCGATTCCTTCTTCTTTTCATTGCGTTTAGCAAGCTTTCTACACTCATCAATAGTATGACTGGCTTTTGGCAATATTTGCATCTCTTTTTCTTTTGCAAATCACTATCATTAGAGGAATGAGTGGAAGAAGAAGCTTGAGGCTTTGGTTTTGATGAACCCAAAGCTGAACCATACTTGCTTTTCCCCTTTTGTGAGATAGCAAGTGCTTGCGTTCCCTCAATCAAACCACTCCTATTCACTCTAGATTGCTCTTCTTGCAAAAGAAGAGACACAACCTCATCAAATGCATACGTATTAGGATTTCCTTTTGCAACCAAATGGAGTGTAGTAGCAAAGCTTTGAAAAGATTCCGGTAATCCTTTCAACAATGTAGAAATGAGTGATGCACCCGGAATGATCTCATCTATGTTTGCCAATTGCTCTTTCAAGTCCTTGATGCGTGTCACATACACATCCACCGACTCATTTTTAGCCATACATACATCCTCAAGTTGCTTCCTCAAGTATGCAACACGTGCTTCATTACGCACGGCATACAAAGAAGCAAGAGTGTCCCATGCTTGTCTCGATGTAGAACATGACCGAATGTGTGGAACTATATGACACTTCACTGAAAGCGAAATTAAAGCATGAGCTTGAGAATCTTTTCCATCCCATCTAAGCTGCTCCTGTGTAGGTGGAGAAGGAGAAACCACTGTACTCGAAGAAGAAGCTCCATCTGTGACAGTAGACTGTGAAGTAGAAGCACCTTCCCGTCTTCGATCTACATCTGCCACTATGTTCCAAAGTTGTTTTGCAACAAGAACATGCTTCATCATGTAAGACCACATCGGATAGTTGGTCCCATCAAGCTTATCTTCAGCTTGAAGCATGCCAAACAAGTCATTGCTGCCCGCCATTTCACTTAGGAACGAGAATGTGACAAAATCTTCACTTCGACGAAAACTGAAATGAGTGCTGAAATTTCAACTCACAAACCGTCACTCTGATGGCGATTCTGACTGCACGAAAGGCTTCAAAATGGGGGTAAAACCCCAGCGCACCTGCTGGAAATGTTTTTGGGCTGTTGAAATTCACAATTCTATGCTCCGAAGTCGATTTGCATTGTTAAAGTGCACGCGCACCGCGACGCAAAAAACCGAAACTTGAGAAGGAGCTGAACCTACTGTGATACCACTGTTGGGTGTGTGTAGAAGTGTGAGAGACACACAAGAAGCACACACAAGGAGCACAAATGCAGCAAGACACATGGAGAAGACGATGGCTGGAATAGCTCTCTCTATTGACCGATGAACTGAGCTGAAGTAAGAGCTGAATAATATCCCTAAGTACAAAGTACCACCACATATGAGAATATCAAGTATGTGGTAACATGGGTAAAAAACCTCTAGCCAACACTAGAGTAAAAAGTGCCCATGTATAGGGAAAAGGTTCACATCAAAGCTACTCGAGGAACACATAAGTGTAACACATACACACATATGCATACACACAATTTTTTAATTAAATTAAATATATATAAGAAAAGCAAAAGAAAAAAATTAGAATATATATATATATATATATATATATATATATATATATATCTACATATATATATATATATATATATATATATATATATATATATATATATATATATATATATATATATATATATATATATATATATATATATATATATAAGATAGAATTTTACTATACATAAATAAATATGAAAATAGCTAGTGTTTTAATTAAATATATATAATTAAATATATAAAATTAGGATTTAAGGGTTTTTATCAAATTAAACATATAAAAATAGGCTTAGGGCTTTTAGGCTGTTTACACATGCATACACACATATACACATATACACACATAATATATATACACATACACATATATACATACACATGCATACACACATATACATGTTTTATGTCTAGGTCTTTAGGATTAGGGTTTTAGGTTTTTAACATACATATAATAAAAATGAATATATATAATTAGATATATAAAAAAGAGTTCTTAGTATCAGAATAAATAATATATATAAAAATAGGTCTTTAGTATATATATATATATATATATATATATATATATATATATATATATATATATATATATATATATGTATGTGTGTGTGTGTATAAAATAAAATATATAAAAAATAAAGATTCACCATCTTTTAATTAAATTAAATATATATAAGAAAAAGAAAAGAAAAATATTAGAATATATAATTAAATCTATATAAAAAAAGATGATTTTAGTATAGATAAATAAATATGAAAATAGCTAGTGTTTTAATTAAATATATACAATTAAGTATATAAAATTAGGATTTTAGCATTTTTTTATCAAATTAAATATATAAGAACAGGATTAGGATTTTTAGGCTGTTTACACATGCATACACACATATACACATATACACACATAATATATGTACACATACACATATATATACACATGCATACACACACACACACACACACACACACACACACACACACATATATATATATATATATATATATATATATATATATATATATATATATATATATATATATATATATATATATATATATATATCCATACACACTAGGCCTTTAGGATTAGGGTTTTAGGTTTTTTACGTACATATAATAAAAATAAATATATATAATTAGATATCTAAAAAATGGTTCTTTAGTATCAGAATAAATAATATATATAAAAATAGGTCTTTAGTATATATATATATATATATATATATATATATATATATATATATATATATATATATATATATATATATATATATATATATATATATATATATATATATATATATATAAAATATATTTAATATATAATCAACTATATATTTGATATATTTGATTATATAATATTAAATATATATAATCAAATATATAAAAAATAAGAATTTATCATCTTTTTATTAAATTATATATATATACATAAGAAAAAGTAAAGAAAAAAATTAGAAAATATAATTAAATATATATTAAAAATAGGATCATAAATAAATATGAAAATAGCTAGTCTTTTAATTAAATATATAAAATTAGGATTTTAGGGTTTTTTAGTCAAATTAAATATATAAAAATAGGATTAGGGTTTTTCGGCTATTTACACATGCATACACATATATACACATATAAACACATAATATTTGTACACATACAGATATATATACACATGCATACACACATCTACATTCTTTTGGTCTAGACCGTTACGATTAGGGTTTAAGGTTTTTACACATGCACAACCTATATACACATATACACATATAACACATATACATATATACATACATATACACATGCATACACACATATACATGTTTTAGGTTTAGGTCTTTAGGATTAGGGTTTTAGGTTTTTTACATACATATAATAAAAATAAATCTATATAATTAAATATATAAAAAATAATTCTTTAGTATATATATATAAATAATATATATATAAATAGGTCTTTAGTATAGATAAAAAATAAATAAATAAATGAATATAATTTAAATTATATAATATATACACAGGCATAGACACATATACATATTTTAGGTTTAGGTCTTTAGGATTATGGGATTTGTGATTAATAAGAAAAATCAAATGTTCTAAAATGTCCTTATTGTATCAGATGGCTAGTTTGGATCTAGATGAAGGGCTTCCTGGTGCACAATGCTATGTAAAGCTCAACCTGGGCCATGCTTATATAGCTTTTACAAGGGGAGTCAATATATATAAACATACTTGGGAGATACAGAATAGTTGGAAAAATATATAATCCGAAAATATCTCCACGACTAGAAGTCCTACCATCTCGGCCCTCATGTGAGAAGTGGAGAAAGACATGCCTGGGACTCACCTCCCAGCCTATTTATAGCCCTTGCCTAGTCACCATCTAGAGTTCTCTGTAAGATTCCTCTACTCATCTCGCCATCATGAGTAGGTGCCTCGTATGAACTCTCTGGCTTTTGGCCTTGGCTATCCCCCGAGCAAGGAACTTCTCGTTCCTCCAAGCATGTACATCTCTCGAATATAACACTCTAGTCTCTCCCCCTTCTAAAGATCATTGTCCTCAATGATATAGAAGGAGCTATAATCTAGGAATCAGAATCTGTGATTCCAAATAATAAGAGTAGAGTGTACTAGATGTTTGAAATACTAGATAATAAAAAAGTGGACAACTCGTCTCTCTACTTCCTATCTAGCATTTCCATCGATAAATAGTTATCCTTTCCTTGGGCATACTATAGGAATCCCTCTGAGGCCCAATGAATCCAAATGTGCACAGCATAAGTACTTGGAATATCCTCAGACTCCCTATGCTTAGACCTTGACCACTAACTTGTGACGGCTTGTCACCTGTAGAGACCTTGGCAACGTGCTCTTGTCTCCCTGAGATACCCATTGACAGCTTGCCATATGGTATGTTCCAAATCTCTGTGGAAAAATACTAAAGATAAATGGAAATCTTTTCCAAATAATGCTTAATCTCTAAGCTCAAGTAAATCTGCTTGATTTACTATCTCTAAGCTTGAGTAAATCTACTTGATTTACCTACTGTAATGAAAAATGAAACTCAAGAAAGTCTCATCATGATTCAAACTATGAATCCAAGATGACAATCTATCAACGATCCAGACTATGGACCAAGATATCAGTATGTCAATGATCCAAACTATGGACGAAGATCTCAATCAGTCACATCCAAATAATGGATCCAAATCTCAATCTATCATATATATATATATATATATATATATATATATATATATATATATATATATATATATATATATATATATATATATATATATATATATATATATATATATATATATATATATATATATATATATATATATATATATATATATATATATATATATATATATATAATCCAAACTATGGATCAAAATCTCTCCCATGCAAAGTAAATCCCAATCCACTCTATGGAACTAAGTCCATCATGCCAAACGAAGACGTGCTAAGAAAGTATAGCAATTAGTGGAACTACCATCGCCTTCTCAATAACAACATGTAAGATGTTCCAAGTGGATGAAACTTGCTTTATCTTTGACGACCATCCGATCATCACTATGATCAAATCATTCCCAACTAGGAATGAGGTGTATCTGGTAAACTACTGTAATAATCTGGCACTCCTAGATATAATGAGGACCATAATATGAGTCCAACAAATACACTGGAAAAATGGTAAGTAGATGTGTGCACAATTGTAGCCCACTAGGCTAAGCATCTAGCTCACCTCATACACAATATGTATGAACCATTGCCTATTCTCAGTCATATCCAATAAAGTAGTAGGTACTCTATGAATTTCTTCTTAATGCAATTGCCTATTCATAGTTCTTATGTGCAAACCTTGCCTTTCTACTTCTAGGCTACTAGCCTGCAGACTTGCCTTGTTTGCGATCACATACAGAGTGACTGCCTCAACTTCCCCTTTGTTGTCTAATAATAAGAAGATCATATGAATGAACTCCAAATGATATCAAAATTACAATCTCAAAGACTTCTCTCCCATACCATCTGTCCTACACCTAGGTAGAATACAAAGTTTGATGTTCCATACCACCAAACTTTATGCCCCACATAGATGCGTGTATGAGATTAAAGTCGAATACTTCTCTCAAAAATGATAAGAATAATTGAGTGATTACTCACAACCATAAATAATAATAATGAAATCATGAAGTGTTCCTGAAGTGTTTCCTTCCCTCGATGGAAAGAATAAAGTCATTCCTATGACTCTATCACTCATAACTATCTCTAACATCAACTCATCTTGGGTTCAGAAATGAGAAATTATAAGAAAAATCAACTCAACTAGAGTTGTGAAGGATGCGGCTTGCATCAAATATCAACTCACAATAAATTGGAATCTATACAACTTGTATGAATCCAATTATATGAAATGAGAACAACTAGCAAAGTTGACCTGTTCCATGCTCTCATGGTAGTATATATATTTCTGAAAATTTTGACAGAGTCTCCTCTGTCCTACTAAAAATGGTCACCAAAAACCAATGATCAATAAACAAGTATCCAGGGCATAGCTAGCCCATGGTGATCACACCATCTCAAAAAAGTATCATAAAAACCTATGGAAAATCTTTTCCTTTCAACAACATCTCCTCCATAAACAATTTCCAACAACAGTACAGTAAAGCTTAATTTTAACTAACTTTTACTCATCTAAAATATATGAAATTTTCCAACCCTTTTTATATTTCCTCAAGCTTTCATTAGGCACAAAAAGCACTTGATTTGGATATTTTCTCAGAGTTTTATAACCATTTTACTTGAAGGGTCGAACACTTTATTACCAACTCTAAAAATGTACAGGGTCATCTTCTTGAAACCCTTAGACTGACCAAACAAACTCCAACTTCTATTTTCTTTGTGCCCAAATCTAGATGAGCTTATCTAGTTTGGTTTCACTGAATTTCAATTCAAAATTCAATCAAGTACTCATTCAAATGTATCATTCTATCTCTTCTACACCTGCACCTAGGTGAGCTTAAAACCAATGTTGCCGCAGCTTTAAAATATCTTCTAACTATGAATATAAACTCCAAAATCTTTGAATTTTGGATATATCATATTGTCTATATGGAAGTAGCTTCTCCAAGAAAAATTTAAAATTGGAGCTTCCAATAGGAAATAATCAATTATTCATGAAACACATGTACCACTCTTTGGCAAATCCTTGCCAGCAACAATTCTGAGAAGAATAGGTCATTTGACCTACCAAATGATGTCCAATTTCTTTCAAATTTGCATAGCACATAGCTACTAATACCTATATTCATTGATATAAATTTCATAGTATTTGGACATTTGAGGCTTTCACAATGACCAAAATACTAAGCTTCTATACCTGCAATATTTTAAAAATGTGTAGAGGTTAACTTTTACTCTTTTCTTTATATTTCATCTTTAAATTTTGCACACACCATCTGGAAGTGGTTAGCTAATTGTAGAAACCAAAATCATTCAAGTTGAGTAAACAAGCTAAGAGAACCAATCACCTCTAGGTGACATGGTCTCTAGTCATTTCATAAATTCTAGCGGTTGCACTTTGATGTGAAGAGATTATTTTGACCTGTCAAATGATCTTTTAAAATAATGAAACTTGATATGCACAAAGTGCATCTATCAAGATTTCATTTCCAATAAGAATAATTCCATTTGGATCTACCAATTAAGAGAAATGTCCTTTTTAACGGGCCTATGCCGCTTATTTTAGGCCTCTACCTCTACTAGCAACACTTCTAGTACATAGGTCATTTGAACTTTCTAAAAGTATCCACATTACTTGAAAATTGGTTAGTCTAGAGATAAGGCTATCAGCTACTTGCCCTCCAGCTTTCAATGAATTTGGGCATTCCCTCAAAGAGTAGCATCCAACTCTCTATGAGGCTGCTACCTCACTAACTATTTCCTCAACTATTTTTTTAAACTTAAAAATGACGAGACATGTTAATCCTTATGATTAAACAAAATCATTCATTATTGTGGATGGATTATGACATGGAGATATATCCATGCATATAATGATTGTCTAGTTCAATGCAAATCAACTAACTATCATAAATTGTCTCGTTGAAAAATCGATTCTTTATAATATCCACTTTTCAATGAAAGTGAATATGCATGGATGTCATTCTACTCATTGTGATTCTTGCACATTCATTAATATCATCACAACCAATCACATACAAGCTTTTAATACTTTTATTGATGATCATAACCATAGCACTCTTGTGGGAACTCAGAATAAACTTCTATATCAAGTACATAGACTCGCATGAACAATTCATGTGCTCATGCATTACTAGATGAAAACACATCTTAGTTGTACTTGATGCATATACCTTTTCATTTACTTTCTAAAGGCACAATTAGCCTATGCATGGTACCTCTATCACATACCTCATGCTCACCCTAACTCGTCATGGTGATACATAAAAGTGATTTTCTATAGACAGGAAATGCATCATGCATTTCAGCTTTCTAGCAATCATATCATCTATGTATGCATGCATCCACTCATGCATCTTCTTCTCTACTTCAATCAATTTATATGCTTTTAGCTATGCACACATAAGACTTCCTCTCTCTCACAACACAACATCACTCTAGTTCTCACATGGCATATAACGCCATATGGTTACAAAATTTCGGCAGCACTTCCCCAGGAAAATGAAGCGTGAAAAAAATAATAATAACAATTACAATGATAGGCGTCGGCCTTGTGGTTGGCAAACCACTTTCTTTACTCCAGAAACCTGCAAATAAGAAACTTTTCAACAATATGTTGTTGGGCACTACACACCCTTTTAACAAGGTCTTTTCTCGCTCCAATACCTGCGCAAAGATCTTGAAACACACAACAACAACCTGTGCATGCTTTTATGAATCAACATAAGTTAGAGTAACTTTATGTGCATAGATTAATTCATATCAAAACTAACTTTAATGCACATTCCAATGTTGGTATCATAAAATTGGAAGAGAATACAATGCAAAATCATAAACTTTGATGCAAAAAGTATTCAAATGAATATATTTAAGAGCAAAACTATGATGTAGATGTATGAAAAAAAAATCATTCCTATCCAAAATGGTTCAAAATATGATTATAAACTCCTAATTATCATAATTGAGTACTCATTTCACTCAAAAAGAGTTTCTTGCCAATCAATAGCCATCTAAAAGCTTATGCAAAGATGGCTTATAATGGTCAAAATATGTCATGTCACCAATAAAAAGAAAGGCATTGAAGTGCAAAATCTATGCCAGGTTGAATTTATTGATTTGGAGCTCCCATTAGGAAGTTATGGCCAAAACAACGAAGCTAGGTGAGTGGGCAGCATACCTCCTTGAAGAAGTATGCAAAGAATTAAATACTCTCTAAAGGTGGTTTTTGATTATCTATTGATAGCTTCTAGGCACTCATGCGAAAGCTCTTGAAGTCTACTTCCTATATCAAGTGGAATCATCCAATTTGGATATCATATGAGAGAGTTATGTTCATTTTCATCAATGTAGGTATGCTAATCTTGCTTTTTCTCTCATTTCCAATCTTTCTTTTTTTCTCTTTCTTTAATCTTCTCTCTCTTTCTAATCTTTTAATTCTCTCTCTATTCTTCACTTTATCTCACTTAGGATCTCCTCCTTCTCTCTTTCTCTTCTTTCATCCTTTCTCTTTCTCCTTCACTTTCTTTTCTTCCTCTCTAACTCTCTCTTTATTTATTTATATCTTAGATATGTGTAGATGCATAATCAAATGCATAAGTACATTCATAATTAGATTACGTATGTGTGCCATTATGTGAGAAAACATGAGTGTGTATATGTGTGTGTAAAAATATGCAATTCTATGTATGTATGCTTGAGTTTAAGAATCTTTCCTCTTTCTTTCTTTAAAGTCGAAGTCGAATGTGCTGTAGAATTTCTGGAAGTAGTATCTCTTTAACCGTCAGAGATCATCCTCCTTTTGTCGCATATCAAAATGTGCGGAATGGAACGTTTTACATGGCATCACAGATAGATCTGCAAAAACAACAAGAGAAAAAAGGCTTCGAAAGTTTTGCGAAAACATACTTACCTCACATCGGAGCTCATCATGCGCGTATGAAGCCATTGATTCATGGAAAAATGCTCTCAATGTCTGCATACCACCTTAGGACACTCATTCCTCACCATATCCATGCCCATCAAGCCAAGGGAAGGAAGAAAAATGCCTCAAAAAAGAGAGTTACGAGATTTCCCAAAACCTTTCTCTATGCTCTGATACCAAATGTGAGAAGTGGAGAATGCCATGCCTGGGACTCACCTCCCAGCCTATTTATAGCCCTTGCCTAGTCACCATCTAGAGTTATCTCTAAGGTTCCTCTACTCATCTGGCCATCATGAGTAGGTACCTCGTATGAACTCTCTGGCTTTTGGCCTTGGCTATCCCCTGAGCAAGGAACTTCTCGTTCCTCCAAGCATGTACATCTCTGGAATATAACACCTCGGACCCCGCAGAAGGGGGAAAGCCCCCCTCTGCACTCCCCCCATTAAGGTTCCATGGGGAAATTGCACGATGCCATAAGGCCTTTATTTTTACCTTGAATGGAAGCCCTATGGTTTGGAAGTTTATGCCCTACCTTATCTAATGGCTAGGCTTACAAAGATCATCTATAATAATTAATGACCATACATAGACCTCATCTAACTTAGAAGTAAGGGTTCCACAAATGTCCTGACTCTCATAGTGGCCTCTCCTCATAATGGGGGCCTTAAAACGTAGAGCACCAAGGATCATTTGTGGTCACTTGAGGATGGAGTATTGAGCATATCTAACATAACATATGTTAACAAGTGCCTAATGAGGATATGTATGAACAATTCTTGAGTTTGATTGATTGTGAAGAACTATTTTCAATGGGTGTGCATGATGATCTTGTGGCTCAAGATGATTTTGTTGATCTGATGTATGTAAGTTTGGAATTGCATGATTTTGAGTGTGCACAATTAAATGAATCATCTTCACATGATGAGTGTATTGTGAAAGATAATTATGTGATTAACCAAATGCTTTTATTGAATATAATGTTGTTGATACTTCTTATGAGTTTATGAGTATACGTGCTCATCCAGAGCTAATTGAAGATTTTTAAATTGAGTGGAATATACAAAAGGTGACTATCTTTGAGTTGTTTGTACATATTTTATAAAAGATGTATTTTTTTGAGGCCTTTCATGGACTACATATACATATATGTTGGACATGTCTGTAGAAGCACACGAATAACACAAAGAAAAAGAAGAAGCTTGGATCACAACACACAATACTCAATGTATTACCAAGTGAATGTACAAAGATGAGTGTTCCATTAGGGTTAATAGTCATATATACAAGTTGGGGGGAAAAACCTCCTAAAGAGGAAAAAAAGTACCCCGTCAGTCCTAAGTGTGTTCACACACATCACTACCAAAATATATCAACAAATCCCCTCTCAGAGTGATGTAGTGAAGAAGGAGTTGACACTCATGTATAAGAAAGTGCCAAGCTATGTGGAAAGAGATCAATACACAAAAGGAAGTAAGCCCAGATTTTTGCAGGAAGCTTCAAACTTCTCCGGAGTGAGAGCCTTCATGAAAAGATCTCCAATGTTATCCTATGTGCGTACATATGCCAAACTGATCTCCCTAGCAGAGAACGTCTCCCTGACATAATGATAATGCACCTCAATGTGCTTTGTGCGAGCATGGAACACATGGTTCCTCACAATTGCCAATGCACCTTGGCTTTTTGTGAAGATGGTGGTGGCAGAAGACTGACAAACACCTAAATCAGGGAAAAGGCATCTAAGCCACACACTCAACAATCGCTATGAAAGCTACCCTATACTCACCCTCACAATTAAAAGTGGATAGTAGGCTGCTTCTTGCTCAACCAAGATATGCATGAGCTATCAAGTTTGAAGCAAAAACCACTAGTGGAGACACGAGTGTCATAGCAACTAATTCATTCAGAGTGAGAAAAAGCATGAAATTTGGTGGTAGTGATCCCCCCTTAGGATAAAAACAATCCAATTTGTTGGCTATCACTCAAGTAGCGAAAGATGTGCTTAACTACCTGCCAATGCTTGCCACCTAGGCAATGCATAAACCTGCTCATTTGAGAGACAACAAATTGAATATCAGGGAGAGTTATGCATAAGCAAATTAAGCATCCAACAACTTGCTAATAGAGAACAAAATCAAATGCATCTCTAGTATCATGAAAACTCAATCGTAAACCTGTTTCCATAGGAGTGACCATAGGTTTGCATTTTCAAGGCCCAAATGTTGCATTAACGTGTCAATATATTTTGAATAATACAAAGCTATTCCACCATCAACTTGCACAAATGGAATACCCAAATAATGATACAAATTCCTTAGATTAGACATCTCAAAAAGGCATGCAAATCAGCCTTAATTTCAAAAATGTGCTTCTCATTAGGACCAATGAGCAACGTGCCATCAACATACACAACAATGATCAAAAGTACATCATCTACATCCTTAACATATAAGGTGCTCTCAATTGGACTATTTTCAAAACCATGTGCAATCAAGTAGGCATGTATCTTTTCATACTAAGCACGTGGTGCTCGTTTCAAACCATATAAATCCTTTTTGAACCTGCACATTTTGTTTTCATGCCCTTTCTGTACAAAAGCACAGGGCTGAAATACATACACTTCTTCATGTAGTCACCATTTAGAAATGCAATTTAAGTGTCCAACTAATGTACATTCCAACCATGATGAGCTGCAAGTGCACAGATGCTACAAATGATGGTCATTCAACATGTTGGTGCAAAGGTCTCATCAAAATAAATGCCTCTCTCTTTAGCATAAACTTTTGCAATAAGCCTACCCTTATACCTGTCAATTGTTCCATCAAGCTTACACTTCATCTTGTATACCCATTTAATGCCAATGGACTTTTTTCTTGGAGGAAAATCACATAAAGAACAGATACCATTCTTCATAATACCATCATATTCTGATTGCATAACAACCATCCAATTTTCTAATTTTTTTGCTTCATCAAAAGAAAGAGTCTCATACTCATTGCAAAGCCTAAAGGCAATCATCACATAGAAATTTGATGCAAAAGAAGCAATATGAGAGCATGAACGAGTACAATATGATAAAGGCGCATCTGATTTTGCTATCTTGTAAAGCCTACACCAGCCATTTGGGCATAGTTTTTGCCTCCTCTATATCAGCCCTCTCATCAACAAGTGCATCATGTAAATCTACATAAAAGATAGAATGATTTACATCATCATGTGAAATCTAAAAAGGCTAGAAGTTGCCTCATTTGGACCAGCACTTGACTTTCCACATGTAAAAAGAGGCAACAAAGTATCAGGCACATCCTTAGAGTTAACTGATGTCTCCTTAGTACATGAAAGTAATGGCTGAATTGCATCTTCCACAAAAGCAAAATCACAGCTAACCAAGATGCATTTAGTCTGTGGATGATACATATAATAGCCTTTTCTTTCAGAACTATACCCAACAAAAATACATTTTACTATTTTATCATCCAATTTTTTGGGTTGTTGTTTAGGCACTAATGCATATGCCAGACAACCAAAGACACCTAGATGAGCAACAGATGGCTTGTGACCATGCCAAGCCTCATATGGAGTGATGGACTATGGTGCTTTGGTGAGACTTCTGTTAAGTACATATGTTGCACACATAATCACCTCAAGCTAGAAACTATGTGGTAGAGCCTGACTTTTGACCATACACCTTGACATCTCCATGAGAGACCTATTTTTTTTAGCAACTCCATTTTTTTGAGGTGTATATGACATTGTACACTAATGTTTTATCCCATGTTCAATTAGAAATGCATTAAAATCAGAAAACATATACCCCCCCTTGATCAAAATGGAGGGTGCCCAATTTATATGCTGATAGATTTTCAACAAAGACCAGAAATTGTTTGAAGCACATAAACACTTTGGACTTTGATTTCAATGGATACACCCATGCATGCCTAGAAAAATCATCAATAAAATTCACAAAGTAAAGGTAGTTCCCAAAAGGTGTTGTTAAACGTCTAAACGCGAGACTAACAGTCAGAAACACGTTTAACCACCTAATTGGGTTCTTGGGAGTGGAAGGGGTCTGTAAAGACAGAGGCCCTATGCTTGTTTCCCAAAATTACGTCACAACACACAATATACCAACACTCAAGATGTCATCAAGAATTGGTATCTCATTCTCATTCTTTACAGTTCGTCATTTTAACTCTATCAGAGTCTACCGAACACATTGTACTAGACTATCAGTATCGTAATACCGAATTATCTCAAAACCCTTTTTCCGAATACACACGATTGTAACATTTAATAGTAGCAGTAGTTCAACCTTCACCAAACAGTGCTCATAGTCAAACTCAACCGAAGACACAGAAGGACTCAATAGTTACAGACACACAGTGCTTGAAGATTCAGCACGCAACTTAGGACGGCTCTTACCGTAGCTTAATCTTTGCCGTACGAACATAGACCTCAATACTGAAGACAACACAATACAAACCCGAATACTAGAAAAGCTACCATAACTACACAGACTTCACCAAACACTGGTAGACTATTCAAGAAAGAATAACAACACGATACGCAAATTAACACAACAATCCCAATAAAGATTCGCAAACGACTTACTCAGGCAACAGTACAACGATCTACCGTATGTAAATGAAACTCACAAGCGCAACAGAGATCGATAGACAACAAACACGGACATGCACAATATACTCAGAGTACTCAGAAATTAGACAAACACCGCTACAGAAACGCTCAGACAATCACCCAGACGGACAGTCTGGTGATTCCCCCGAGTCGTCCTGAGCATCTCTTTTCATTGCTTTATATAAAAGATTACAACTGTCAATGTAACAACTTTTTGCGCGTGTGAAAAAAGATTCAGTTAACTTCCAATCCGGCGGCCGACTAACACTCTGGCACGCACGGTGGACTCGAACCCGCAGGTTTTACAAAATTACTGTTCTTCTATAACTCCGTCTAAATACATGTTTCTGGCTAATCTGAAGGTTCGGGCGATTTTCTTTTTCAAAGCTTCTAACATCTGTTTGAGAGTATCCGGTTCTACTAATTGTGCATCTACTCTTACAGAACTTAATGTAATAGCTTCGGTCAGCAAAATTTTTGCTTGCATTTGCAGAAAAGCCTCTTGTAGGTAGAAATCGTTCGATAAGGCCGCATCTCTGGATACTTGCATTTCTTGCACCTGTTTTTCCATCTTGATTATTCTTTCCTTCTAATTATCGAGCTGGTTATCTTTTCTATTGATCTGCTGATTTTGGAATTGAATTGTTCTTGAGTAAGCATCTCTTTCTCTACGAAGATCTGCTATTACCTTTAGTCGTTGAGCTTCCTCGGTCAATTTTCGTTTTAGAATGTTGTTTATGTCTACAAAATCTATTTTGTATTTCTGGAGTTCTTCAGCTGTTTTCATAGCCAGATCGTGTTGTTCTTGGCCTTTTTGTACCACTTCATCTAGTTGAACTCTGGTTTCTTCGAGCAGATTTCCTAAAGCGATTCTTGCATCTTCTTTGTCCTGTATCTCTTGCTTCAACTGGATGATTTTTGTATTTGCATCATTTAGTAACTTGTCTTTCTTTCTAAGCTCAGCCAATGCCACATCCCTTTGAGTTGTAATTTCTACCTGTTCGGCCATTCGGGATTGTAACTCCTTCAATTGTTCTTGTAGGGCTTGATTTTCTGCCTTAGCCACCACCAATTCTTCTTGTAGAGGACTAATATCTGCCTCCAGCACATCCACGTTATGTTGGAATGCTTCTCGGATGCTATCAGTGACCTGTTTCATCTGTACTGGTAATTGATGCGATAACTGAATTAGCAATTGACCCATATTTGCAAGCTTAGAGATCATGGGAATCGAAGGAAGTGGAAGATGAGGACGAGGTTGAGATGAGGATGCGGTGAGTAGCTGCTGGGAGTTCAGTGGAGAGTAGTTTGGGGATGAGGAAGAAGAGGCAGTGGGTTCTTCGGGAAGAATAGGTGGAGTAGGGATAATTGGGTTGAGTGGAGGTTCCGGTGGGGGAGTGGGAAAAACAGAGTGAAATTCTGTTACCTTTTCTGTGGTTTGTTGTGTGTCAGCGGTGTCGGAAGCTGTGGACTCTACTGCTTTAAGCAGTTCCTCGAAGACTTCTTTGATTATATGTTCTTCATCTCTTTGTTTTTCCTGCTCCGATTGTTGCTGTGATGCTCCTTGTGATGAGCTTGTGTCAGATTCAGTGTGATCTTCCTGTTCTTATTGTCCTTCTGAAGACTGTGCAGATGATTCATGCTACATAGACGTTGCGGTGTCATGGAAAGTTTCTTCGTCTTGCTTCTCTTCTTCTTTGTCATCTTCTTTGTTTTTTTTGGCTGACCCCTGGGCTTCACTTTCAGAGGAACTGATTTTGATTCTTTTCTGGCGGAAGAGTTGATTGAGTTCCTCTTCGTCTTCTTCATCGTCCTCCAATAATTGCACAAAATCTTCATGGCATAGGACCGGGCCTCTGGGTGGTGGTTGTGCTGCAAGAATGGCCGAAAAAAGGAAAGAAATAATGTGCGACAATCTGGACCTTGGCATCCCTCCTGTGTTTACCTGTTTAATTATTGAAACGCATTCCTTGTGAATGCGGTGGAAGAAGTAGGATGCAAAATTTATTGGTTCTCTAGCAACTAAATCAATGGTGGAGTAGAATGGACCGGATATTCCATAAGTACGTTTCTGTAGGTTCAGGATAGCTACTAAGAACTGAAGGGCAGATCTCTCAGGTTTTGGTCGACATAGGATCGCATATTCGTTGGATGAATACCTAGGGAATAACTGATTCATGGTGGCTAATGGCAGATTCGGGCCATTCTCTCGACCTTGCGAAGGGAGTCGAAACGACTCAGCGAAAGTTTGGAAGGTGATTACGGTTTGGGAGGGTAGGGAAGTGATAGCCCAACTTTGCTCGTTGGCAGGTGTTTTGGCGATAGCGGAGATGATCTGAGCAAAAAACAGGCGGGATTCCACTGAATGCCATGGCAGTTCAGCGAAATTGGCCAACCCACGTATGCGCAGAAACTCTCCTACCTCGGTAGGGAGTCCGTCACGGAAAGCAGCATAGTTTGCCAGAGCTTCCATGGCGCAAACGATGACAGCAAGCACAAAACGCAAACGCACAGGGTATACACAGTCACACAAATCACGCAAGCACAATAGCGGTTTTCGGCGAAACGGAGAAGGTTAAGTAGATGCGCTGCAGTGGAGAGCAATTAAAAATCACTAATCATCGTGCGACGTTGAGATGATAACTTCTTAACTTCGGTGTGCATGTATTAGTAGCTGGAAAGGGCAGGGCGGCTGTTGACATAATTAGGTATCAAAACACGGATATTTACTGACTTATATTATTTTATTAAGCACGCAAAATTAAAAGAAAATAAAAGGAAAGAAAAGGAAACGCAAAAATGCGCGGCCAATCCGCGGGACATTCAGTGTGGATCGGATGCTTGTTGATACAGCCGCAGCTTTGATCCATTTATCACCTTTGGAAGAGGAATTCCGGTCAAAGTAATCAACCGAAAAGTGCCTGGGCCTATCTTTTCAGAAATTTGGTAGGGACCAAACCATCGTAACTTGAATTTGCCAGCAGAGCGATTCGACTTTGCATTGTAAAATAGTACAAGTTGTCCCACCGTAAAGACTGGGGTCTTTAGATAGCAATCATGTGTTCGAGCTTGTCTTAGCTATACTTCCTGCATAGTTAGAAAACTTTGCCATCGGTGCTCATCCAGTTCTCTGAGTGTATCTAGCCGAAATGATAAAGAATCTTCTGGTATTAATTTCTGAGTGAGAGCCACACGTAAGCTTGGCACAATAATTTCCATGGGTGCTATGGCTTCCAATCCATAAGCTAGTTTGAAGGGTGTTAGACCTGTTGCTACCTTATAGGTAGTTCGGTATGCCCACAAGACTGCAGGTAACAGTTGGTCCCATCTTTCCGGTGCTTTCAGAATGAGTTTTCGAAGCATATTCAACAGGGTCTTGTTCGTACTCTCAGCCAAACCATTTGCACGAGGATAATACGGTGAACTGAATTTATGCGTGATCTGAAAAGAATGTGTAAGTACTTTCATTAAATTGTTGATAAAATGAGTGCCTTGATCTGTAACAAGCTCTAAAGGTAATCCAAAACGCGGAAAGACATATTTCATTAGGCACTTTGCCATCGAAACAACTGTGGAAGATTTTAAAGCCCATGCTTCTGCCCATCTGGTTGCATAGTCTGTACAGGTTAGAATATAACGATTATTGCTGAGTATTGCTGGCGGTGTAATAGGTCCGATAAAGTCTAGACCCCACTTCTGAAAAGGCTCTAATGGCAAGATAGGTTGTAGAGGGAAAAAATGATGTTGCAGGGGCTGTCCAGATCTCTGACAACTATTACATTGTTTAACAAACTGTGATACATCCTTGTATATAGTAGGCCACCAAAGTCCACTTTGCAGAATTTTTTGGTGCGTCAAATCTGTTGCAAAATGGCCACCGGAAGGAATTGAGTGAGCCAAAGTAATGACTGAGTTAACTTCATGTGGTTGAATACAACGAAGTAAAACTCCAGTGTGATCCATATAGTATAATTCCCCAGCAATCAACCGAAATTGGCGGTTGAAAACTGCAATTTTCCTGCGTATTGCAGTAGAAGTCTGAGAAGGGAGGCATCCATCAGTAAGAAAGGTCAATATCTGATCATAGTATGTAGATGGCATAGGTGGGTCTGCAATTTCATCATTAGTCGGTTCAGAAACATAAATTGCCGGTGTTGTGTCATCTACACTGATCGGAGCTTCACCGGAATCTAAGCGAGAAAGGAAATCTGCTAAGGCATGTGAACTGCCAGGTCGATGAATAACTTCGTAATCAAATTCTTGTAAAAGCAAAACCCATCGCGCTAATCGGCCACCTAAGTGCTGTTGCCAAACCAGATAGACAAGTGCAGCATGATCTACATGAAAAGTAAATTTGCAGCCAAGTAAATAATGTCTAAATTTCTTGACAGAGTATACATTCCCTTTCAGTTACAGAGTAATTGTTTTTCGCAGGGCAACCTTCTACTCGCATAGTAAACAGTCCGGAACCACTTATCGGTTTGTTGCATCAGAACACTGCCAATGGCAATATCTGATGCGTCTACGAAGACATGAAATGGGCGATCCCAGTCAGGAGGCTGTAAAATTGGTACCTGTGTTAATAAACACTTTAGATGATCAAATGCTGTTTGACATTCTGGAGTCCAATCAAACTGTTTAGGACTCTTCGTGATTAATCAATTAAGTGGAATGGCTAAATGAGCGAGCCACCGTAAATGACGACCATGCCATCTCACTTGACCTATGAAACGCATTACTTCCTTTGGTGTAGTAGGTATAGGTGCTTCTAACACATCTGCTACCTTATCTGGATCGACTTGTATGCCCTGTGCAGATACAGTATGGCCAAGCAATTTACCACATGAAACCGCAAACATAGATTTGTTTGGGTTCAGGCAGAGTCTGTATTCTCTTCACTTTTCAAAGCAGCACCGTAAATGGAACAGGTGTGCTATCATCTTACCGAAAATCGAAAAATCATCAAGATATACTTGCATAAAAGAGGTAAGGTAAGGAGAAAATATTTCCTGCATACACCTCTGGAAAGTACTAGGGGCATTTCTTAATCCAAACCACATAACAGTACAAGCAAATACACCCCAATTGGTGATGAACGCTGTTTTTGGTATATCTTCCTCAGCCATTCTTACTTGATTGTAACCACTGTAGCCATCTAAGAACGAGTACATTTTGTGTCCTGCTACTCTATCAAGCATGGTGTCTAGAAATGGCAGAGGAAACGGATCTGGCACCGTAGCTGCATTTAGCTTCCGGTAATCCACACATATTCACAGTTGCTTATTCTTTTTAGGGACAATAACAATGGGTGATATCCACTCAGCATGCTCTACTGGTATAATAAATCCAAATTTTAATAACCTATCCAGCTTTGCCTTTACCTGTGTTGCATAATTCGGATTCATCCGGTAGCTGGGTTGTTTGTTTGGTTTTGCTTCCGACTTCAGCATGACCCTGTGTTGATAAATGCGGGGGTCCAAACCCTTCATATCTTTGTAATCCCATGCAAAGACGTCGGAGAACTCTCGGAGTAGCTGGATTAGGTCTGCTTGAAATGTTTCCGGTAAGTTTTCTTTTATCTTGACAGGACGCGGATGGTCTTCATCTCCTAAATTATAAGTGATCAACTCATCTTCTGGAACATAAAATTGTTGGGGCTTCTCTGTATCGTCAGCTGGCTTAAAAAGTTGTTGCAGTTGAGCATCATCTATAGCAGCAGTATCTTCCTTCTTATCTTCTTCTGTTACAGGCATCACCGTACAAACTGCGGGATTCCAATTATCTACAATATATTGTAGATCAATAGTTCCTAGGAAGATCAAGTCAATATTATTCTTTAAAAACTCTTCTTCTTCATCATCTGACAGACCATCTAACATATGAACTGGTTCTGCAAAATACAGTCTAGCATGCAATTCGCAAGGCTGTATAGCATCTAATTTTACAACATATTTACGATTGTTGTCTTTGAAAGTGAGTTCCTGTGCAGACCAATCTTGTATAACCTTAGCTTGCTTCAACCAAGAACGGCCAAAAAGAAGATTATAATCAAGGGTGGATTCCGGTAATTCTAGGACGACAAAAGTCATCTTAAATGTGGTACCCTGCAAAGTTATTGGTACATTTCGGACAAGTCTTACTGGATGGACTCTTGACTGGTCAGCCATTCTGACAAAGAACTGAATTGGTTCGATTTCAGTCCATCCTAACTTCTTACACAGTGCAGCAGTAGCAATGTTGACTCCAGATCCTCCATCAATTAGTACCTGTGTAATTTTATGATTTTTATACCATACCGTAATTAAAGGAACCGAATGATCGACCGTAGAATCAGGTTCCGGTTGCACTGTCGTTGTGGCTGGAATGCAAGAAGGTACAGGACTGAACTGTTGTTGGAATTGCTGCCGAACTCCTGGTACTAGTGCAAGTAATTGGCCAAGAGGAAGAATAATGGACGCTTTACATAAATTTTCCGAGGCCTTATGTGATTGAATTGTGTTATTCATAGATTCTAAAGATGATGCACCGACTGAAGATGATGTATCTACTGAAGATGATGTGCCTGCTACTGAATTAGAATCTTGTTTTTGTGTTCCTTCCTTGGTTAGCGGAGCCTGGGTCACCGGAATAGGATCTGTAAACACTGGAGGTTCGGCGGTGGTCCATTGACTGGCCTTATCATACATCCTTTGTTGTTCACGTATGCCTGGTTCAAATACTTCTGCTGCTGGTTGTAGTTGCTTACCGGATCGGGTCTGAATTACTACAGCTTGCGTTTCTACTGGTGTTATTTGTACCATATTAGTCATTGGGTTGTGACGTTCTTTCTTCCTCTGATCATACTCAGCTACATCCTTACAAAATCTTCTAATGTGACCAAATTCACCACAAAAATGACAGCGCGGTGGTGGCAAATTGGGATTTTCCTGTGCTGGTCCGGCCTACCAGCGGTTTGCATTGTAGTTATTATTTCTCTGTCCTCTGTAATTTTGATAACCTTGTTGCTGGTTGTTTCTCATTTGCGGAGGTACATAGTGATTGGCTGGCTGTCCTAGTTCCTGTATAATTGCATTCACTGTTGCGGTTCCCTGCACTTTGGCGTTGTATGCACAGTTTTTGGTGGTATGTCCAGTCGTGTTGCAGATAATGCAAAACAATTGATTAAGTGCACAAGTGGTACTAGTGTGCCCTGAATTCTTGCATGTGGTGCAGAACATCTGTCTGGTCGGATCTTCTGCAACATTTTTATTTGCCTTTAACCATTCCAAGTCTTCTGTAAATCCTCCAACCTTGTTTTCCAGCTGCAAAGCCATTGCAATCACTGCATCTAGCGTCATAGCTCCTACACAACGTATGATCATAATCTGTTTAAGTTGCGGAGTCAATCCATTGATAAACCATTGAGTGATAACGTCATCCAGTAGGTTGGCATGTGCTGGTGGTAATTCCATCAAATGGGTTCTGAATAGAGTGGCATATTCCTGCACTGTTTGATTTATCTTCTGTCTATTGTTTTGAAGGTAATCGAAAATTTTGGCTGGATTCTTCTTTAGCCTGAATCTCTGCAAAAATGCATCCCTTACTGCTTCATAGGTGCCAAAATGGTTAATATCATATTCTGTAAGCCATCTGGCTGCTTCATTAACCAATGTAGACTGGAAGACAATGGCCTTATACGCCGGATCGGGTGGATGGTTGAGCACTACGTAACTTATCTCAAATGTGCGTACATGAGCATCTGGGTCATCTCCTGGAAATCCACCGAATTTAGTGTACGTTACTCCGGTTGGAGTCGGCCTTGATGGGCATGGTTGTTGTTGTTGCTGTTGTTGTTGTTGTTGCCCGTTCATGGCGCTGATGGTTGTATTGTGACTATCTTCTGTACCCCGAGGCTGAATATTTGAATCGTTAGAATCTGTATCGTTAGCCTGTGCACTTTCCAGGTCGATAATCTTATTCAGTATGTTTCGAATCTTGGTTTCGAACAAGCTACCTTCCTTCTTGATGTCAAATGTAGGAAAGCTTACTCCCAATCGCGGTGACTGGACTGCTGATTCACCAAAAAATGGTAAACCGCCTTCGAAAAAGTGCGGTCTTTCAGTAATTGGTACCGAAATATCACCGGAATGTGTCGATTTTTCACCAATACAGGGTGCTTTTTCTCCCTTGCTGATTTCTTTGACTAAGACGTTTCTATTCGTAAACAAGTTTGAATCTTTACTCAATGATGTTAAATTAACTTCATACTGCGTCCTGTTAGATTCTGGAGTTACTATATCTTTGACAGATTGTGACGAAATCGCACCGGAATCTGCCAGAGATTTAGTTCGTTCCATCGGAATATAACCGGAATCCTTACTAACGTTCTTTACTTTCTTGACAACTGGGTTAGACCTATCTACGCTTTTACCTCTTGGAGGCGTCCTTAGCAAATTAGGTACCCCAGGCTGGCTGTTCTTTGGATACGTTTCACCGGATCGAGTGACCGGCATGTATCATCTTTTGTACTACTCGCGTACTATTACTGTCGATTTACAATTTACAGTCACGTTTCCATAACTGATTTGCAACAATCTGATCTGTTGCCACCTTCACACAGATGGTGCCAGTGTTAAACGTCTGAAAGCGAGACTAACAGTCAAAAATGCGTTTAACCACCTAATTGGGTTCTTGGGAGTGGAAGGGGTCTGTAAAGACAGAGGCCCTATGCTTGTTTCCCAAAATTACGTCACAACACACAATATACCAACACTCAAGATGTCATCAAGAATTGGTATCTCATTCTCATTCTTTACGGTTCGTCATTTTAACTCTATCAGAGTCTATCGAACACATTGTACCAGACTATCAGTATCGTAATACTGAATTATCTCAAAACCCTTTTTTCGAATACACACGACTGTAACATTTAACAGTAGCAGTAGTTCAACCTTCACCGAACAGTGCTCATAGTCAAACTCAACTGAAGACACAAAAGGACTCAACAGTTACAGACACACAGTGCTTGAAGATTCAGTACGCAACTTAGGACGGCTCTTACTGTAGCTTAATCTTTGCCATATGAACATAGACCTCAATACTGAAGACAACACAATACAAACCCGAATACCAGAAAAGCTACCATAACTACACAAACTTCACCAAACACTGGCAGACTATTCAAGAAAGAATAACAACATGATACACGAATTAACACAACAATCCCAATAGAGATTCGCAAACGACTTACTCAGACAACAGTACAATGATCTACCATATGTAAATGAAACTCACAAGCGCAACAGAGATCGATAGACAACAAACACGGACATGCACAGTATACTCAGAGTACTCAGAAATTAGACAAACAACGCTACAACAACGCTCAGACAATCACCTAGACGGACAGTCTGGTGATTCCCCCGAGTCTTCCTGAGCATCTCTTTTCATTTCTTTATATAAAAGATTCCAACTGTCAATGTAACAACTTTTCGCGCGTGTGAAAAAAGATTCAGTTTTACAACTTCCAATCTGGCGGCCGACTAACAGTGTCTGCATAGGACTATAGAGATCACTGTGAACAAGCTGCAATTTTTTAGTAGCTCTAACTGAACCATCTTTTGGGAAGGAGGAACACTACATTTTGCCCAAAATACAACCTTCATAGACATTTTTACTAGGTGCCTCAACTTTGGGCATAGAGGACACCATTTGAGATTTTTGCAAGTGTACCAAATTAGAAAAACTGAGATGACCAAAGCATGCATGCCAAAGCTTTGCATCTAAGATAGCTTGAGAATCTTGAACTGCACATGCTAAAATCATTGATAGATTTTGGATAGTCTATGAGCTTATACAGCCCATGATATAAAATGCTAGAAGTAATAATGACATCGCCATTTGAGAGATCGTAAACTGTACACCTTGTCATCAAAAAATTTGACAACCAAGCCAATCTTGGCTAATGTTGAAACTAACAGCAAATTTTTCTTGATCCCTAGCACATACAAAACATCTAACTATGTGAAAGAACTACCATCAACAATAGTCAAAATGATTGTACCAACATCCCATTACATGATATGAGGAGTTTTTTGTGCATGTGACAGTATTCCCTATAGGGACAGGCTCAAGTGAACTAAAGAAATTGCGTTGTGAGGTAACATGTTTGGTTGGCCCTACTATCAAATTTGCAAACATCTGAGTCTACTACAGACATACATTTCTCATGAATAGCTACAAAAAGTAGTAAACACCCATTCTTCATTCTACACAAGATTAGTATCCTCTGTTTTAGGTGTAGAGTCTTTTGCAACAACCATTCCAGACTCTTTTTTTTATTGCCTCTTTTGCAGCTAGTTTTGGACACCTCTTTATGAAGTGATCATTTCCTTTAAAGTATTTACATAATTGTTTTTGCTTTTTTGTTTTCTTCTCGTATTTGTCTTCGATTATTGATTGTGTAGAATTAGCAGATTTTTTTCTTATTAGTAGACGAGCCCCATTTACCTTTACTCTTCTAACTAGCTAGGAAAGATTGACATCTTATGCTTGGACTGATTTTCCTACAACAAAATAGAGACTAAATCCTCAAATGTTAATGCATTTGGATTGCCTTTCATCATCAATCAAAGATTAGAAGAAAAAACTTTGATATGAATCTAGAAGATCGTTAAGAACAATCTGCACAAGTAAACTATATAATAAGACTTCATTAGAAAAAATCAACTACTCCTTCAAATCTTTGATCTTGTAAAAAAACTATCCAAAGAATCTCCTTTATTTATATGCTCACTCTCCAATTGTTTTCAGAGGTAGCAACATGAACCTCATTTCTTGCTTGGTATAAAGTGGTAAGTGTATCCCAAGCGTCCTTTGTTGTTTTGCAAGAGTGAATATAAGGGATAATGGCACATTCGACAGACAAAGCTATCAACACATGTGACTAAGCATCTCTGCCATCCCAAAAAAGTTGCTCTACAGTAGGTGCAATAGGAATTGCAACATGAATAGGAATTCAAAGATCATCATCATCAACACCATCTGCATCAGCTTCAATAAGGTTGTTTCTCAACACCCTGCACAATATTCCACAACCCTTTTGCTACCAATACATGACACATCATATATGCCCATAATGGGTAATTCGTACCATCCAACTTGTTCTCAACAACCAACATATGGAATACATCATTGCTTTCAACCGTGGCCACTGATTAAATACCCTGATCCAAAAAAATGATTGTATCTCAAAAAAGTTGAATAGAACTATCCTATCAAGCTTTGCTAAACCTATAGTATACTTCAAGGCACTTTTATTGGCGAACCAAAACCTATATATATGTTTGGCACAAAAGGAAATATATTTCCTACATAGGCACTACAATAGTGTATTTGGAGGCCTAAATGAGCTCACCAATTTTTTTGCGATTCTGAGACTGTGACTAGAGGGGTGTCCAAAACACCCTAGATGAAGCTACTACCTACTCTGATACCAATTTTTGGAGTTTGAGGTCTATGAAAGCACACAAAAAACACAAGGAAGAAGAAGATGCTTGGAGCACAACACACAATATTGAATGTATTACCAAGTGAATGTACAAAGATAAGTGACATGTTAGGGTTATAGGCATATATGTGGGAAAAAAAACCTCCTAAAGAGGGAAAAAAAGTGCCCTAACGGTCCCAAATGTGTTCACACACATCACTATCAAAATATATCAACAATATAATGTCATTTTGATTTATTTTTTCTCATCTTTTGCTTAGTTTTTATGAGTGGAGGAAATGATCGAGAGAAGATGATGAAGAAGGAGATGAAACCATTGAGTTGAGAAGTCCATTTTCGTTAGAAACCCTAATTTCACGTTGATCTTTTTTGCACCATTAAAGTTGCATTGCATTTAAGCTATGCATATTTTAAGTTGAAAAAAGCACATGTTATAATTCTCATAGGAGCATATCCATTTGCACATGAAATGGATTTGTAAATATCATGAATAATATTAGGTCGAGCCATGAGCGAAAATGAGAGAAGATCTATGAGGAAAGTTTAGAGTGATTGTATTTGTGAGTAGAGTTTTAAGTGGTGATCTTCTTTGTTTAGAAAGCATGAGAACCATTTTCATGTTTGCAACGTGATTGAAAATGATTGCACCTATAGAATGCATGATTGATATGTTCGTGCACATGAGATTCCAATCATATAGGTGCACATCCAATTGCACAAATGTGAGTTGTAAATGCATAATGAAATCTTGAAGTTGAGCTTGAGTTTCGGTGGAGAAACCTCATCATGAGATGCTTGATACCTTGTCTAT
>CM035431.1:86787825-86967825 GCA_020310875.1 Ceratopteris richardii | reverse complement strand
TAGTTTGAGTAATTTGGCTACAAATATCTCAATGCAGAACCTCATATGGCTTATCTTGACTTTATGGATCAGTTCATATTGTCCTTCTCCTGCAAGGGCTGCATCCTCAAAGTGAATAGCTGAATATGGGAGAAAACATAGACTATTTTATGTTTGACCTATGGTTGAAAGCATTTGGAGAATTTGCAGGGTCAAAGTGAACTTCTAAAATCCTTAAGTGATGCAAAGAATTAGATGAAGAGTTTTGAAAAGTTTTGGTTACAAAAAGCTAGCATTGCACATAACTGAGTGCACTAAACTATAGAGAAATCGAGTGTTGGATTTGAGTAATTTTTTTATCTAAAGCTATAACTTTTGTTGTGCAAAAGCCTATAAAGTTGTTCTATCACTCTTTGGCAACGAAAAAAATCCAAGCAAAAGGGGACTTGTAGACCAATGATTGCCCTACCTAGTAGAGAAATCTGTTGGAGTTTGAGGTATGCCAAAGCACGCGAACAACACAAGGAAGAAGAAGAAGAAGCTTAGAGCACAAGCCACAATACTGAATGTATTACCAAGTGAATGTACAAAAATAAGTAACCCATTAGGTTTATAGGCATATGCACAAGCCGAGGAAAAAAAGCCTCCTAAAGAGCCCCGGTGGTCCTAGTGTGTTCACACATATCACTACCAAAATATATCAACAAACCCCCGCTAGGAGTGATGCGGTGAACAAGGAGCTGGCACTCTTGTATAAGGAAGTGCCATAATGAGGCATGCAAAGCAGCCTTAAAATTAGAAATATGCTTCTCATTAGGACCAGTGAGCAGCATGTCATCAACATAGACAACAATGATCAGAAGCACATGATTTGCAGCCTTGACAGATAAGGTGCTCTCAGTTGGAATCTTCTCAAAACCATGTGCAATACTAGGCATGTATCTTTTCATACCAAGCACGTGGAGTTTGCTTCAAACCATTGAGGCCTATATTTTTGATACCTCCTCTAACAATAATCTTATTCTATATATGTAATATGTTATTTAGTTTATTTCCCTATGATATGGATATGTATGAAATAAATATGAAAGATAGAAGTCAAAGTGGAACCCACTATTGAAGATTTGACTAGCTCTTCCTGTAGTAAAAGAGAAATGATCAATATGGAAGGGAAGTATAAAAGAGAGATGGAAAGTCTAGAATATTCAGGTATTTAAACCTTGTCCCACCCTCTTTAGAATGAAACAAAAGTCTTTTCAAAGGCCCCATAGCCCCAACACACCTTTTTGAATTTTCAACAAAGGAAACCTTTTATTTATGCATATATCCTATATTCTTGGGCCCCAAACTCAAAACTATGATGAGCCAAAGTCAAAATTCGGTGGATTGGACCCATTTCAAGCATTTGGAGGAGAAAATATCATATTTTTGTAATACAAGCTCAAAATATCCAAGAAATATGTAAAAAGAGGCCAAAATCACACCCTCTTGAGTCCATAATCTTCTAGATCTTTATAAACAATTCTTATTCACCACAAATGTAAAATATCTAGAAGATTCATTTCAAAATATCATCCTTAAATACCTCCCCAAAAGGCCTATAAAAGGACCCCTTGGGTGCCCTCCAAAGGCAAGAAGAGCTGTATGCAGGTACACGCTACGGGTGTAGTGGGCACTCCAAACCTAGGAGGAGTCTACCCTATATCAATTTATTGAGAGAGTCATATAAGCTCCTAATTTGTAAGTCCCCCATGTCTTTTTGATATTTTCTATTTCAATCAAGTTCATTTCTCCAATTCCTTCCATTTTCCATTACCCTTAAGCTTTGCTTATTCTATCCAATACACCCTCTCTTCTTCTCTCATTTCCTACTCATTCCATTTTCCTTCCATCTTTTCCATCATTCCCAAACCCATTGAGGATTGTGGTACCACTTGGCTCCTCTTGTCATTGAGAATCTCTCTCTCTCTCTATCTTGTGAGTGTTGGTGTTTTATGTGTTGGTACTAAGAGGGCAGCGTGGACAACCCCTGCCTTAAGAGTACTTGTGTAATGTTTATGTATTGGTACTAAGAGGGTGGCGCAGATCACCCCTACCTTACGAGTACCCTTGTGTTGCTTGTGTTTAAGTGTACTAAGAAGGTGGGGTGGATCACCCCCACCCTAAGAGTGCCATTGTTTTTGTGTGACAAGGCGAGGCAGACCACCATTGCCTTGCCAGTGTTGTGTGTGTTTTCATGTGAATGATTTTGTAGGAGCCTGGTGTCCCTCATCTTCAATTCCATTTTCTACTTATGAGTTGAGCATCGAGGAAGTGTTAGAGGTCATTTCCTTAATGCCCCTCTCATAACTTGGTGTCCCTACTAAGGAACTCAATTTACTGAATTTCCAAAACCCTAATAACCAGAATTGTCCCATTCATCCCAACCAACCTTATCAACCAAGACCCCTTCTTTCTGTCCATATCACATATAGTAGGAAGATATTCTTCCAACAATGCATAGTCTATCATTTTGCGCCAGAGCGTTTGGTAGAAATCCTTGAATCTCAAGAACCATTTATCTTTCCAGTTCTAGAGTATACCCTTAGCTTCCATGTCTAGATCTTCATTCTTCTGTAAGGAATCCACCTTCAAGTTCAACTATGGTATCAATCTTCCCACACTTCTATGGAAGACCCAACAAAGATGCTATAGAGTTTTTGGACAACTTGGAAATTGCATGCCATCTCAAGAAGGGATCAAGAAGCTATCAAGCTAAGTGTGTTCCCATTGGTCCTAAAGGAGGAAGCTAGAGTATGGTACAACAACCTATCAAACGACTGCAACAGGAAGTTGGGAAGTAGTGTGTGAAGCATTCATAATGCGTTATGGCAAAAAGGATACACCCGAAGGATTATGGCAACAATTTCTCTCACTAAGGCAAGTAACTCTTGAAGACTTTTCCAATTATGAGTCCAAGTTTCAATGTGTGTGGAATAATTGGGAAGGTAGTCTAAGGACAAATGAGGTAGCTCCACAGTTTTTGAAAAGGGATAGATTCATCTCAGGACTCTAAGGTTGAAAAAGTAGAACATATGGATGCTATTCCCCTAGTAGCACAGGTAGAGAACAAAGAAGCTTCACAACAAGATATCTTGCAGAGACTCACACAACAACTAGAATAATTGACACTCAACTTGGTGAGGAGTCAGCAAGATAGACCACAAAGGGAACAAAATCGGGGAAAACGAAGACAAGCACAAGAATATATATGCTACAATTGCAACAAACGTGGTCATGGTATGTATAATTGTCCTCACCCTTGTAGGAACCCAGGTGATATGTATCCTGTTAGGAGGCCACCGCAATACGTGCAGGAGCAACAACAACCGCAAGCAAATATACCACATATCCCAACAACTCAATGTGACCAAAGGCGAGTGAATGTTTTAGAGCTGACCGAGGAACAAGAGACCATGGGTACGATGCCAATCAAGAGGACAAGGTGCAAGATAGAAACCGATCTCAAGACAAAGATTCCAGCATGGGTACACAAACGAAGAAAGGAAGAGTTGTAGAAGGTGAATCTAGTAAAAGAAAGAGAAGGCCGAGGAGGAAGATTATGATGGAAGACTTTCCTCTAGGTAAGGGTATTGAACCTTATGACCTGATTAAGAATATATCCACACAGAAACCAAATATCACTTGGCCACAATTACTCCAACTATCTTCAAAACCTAGGAGAGAATGCTCCAAGTTAGTGAGCACTAGGAGGACTAAAAATAAGGAAATTAACCTTATAAGAGCCAATGGATGTGATGATGTGGTACCCACAATAGATGCGTATGTGAAAATAATTTCAAATGTGTATGTGGATGGCGGAGCACATATGTGTGTGATGACAAAAAAAACAATGCATAGGTTAGGCCTGGATGTGACAGGACCATCTGCATACCAAACTAAAATGGCAAATAATAGTGTTGTTAAATGTGTTGCTGTAATTGAAAATTTAAGGGTCACAGTATGTGATATAGAGGTTGCTTTGGATATGTATGTAATTGCAACCAAGGGGGAGGGCTATCCTAGGACATCCATGGTTAATTATAGTGTAAAGAAGGAAGATCATAGGTATGAAACAAAAATAGATGAAGAGATTTCTTGTTATGATAGTGATTCTAGCACTGAGGATTCGACAACTGAAAATGATTCATCAACACTTGAAGTCATGGACATGATCTTTCAAGGAAAGGAAGATGGAGGCAAAGAGGATGATCTACAACAGCCACAAAGTGAGGACTCCATGCTTGAAATGAATCTCCAAAAGATGCTAGAAGAAGATCTCACCTCAGAGGAAAGGACCACATACATCAACATGCTCAAAAGGTACCCCAAATTGTTCATTAAAGATTATAATGAGATACAAGGTGTAACTGCTATTCAACATCATATCAAAATCAAGCCAGAATCAAAGCTAGTAGCACAAAAGCTTAGAAGGATCGGAACACTTCAACAAGAGGCTCTATTAAATGAGGTAAATAGAATCATAAAGGCTGGTTTCATTTACCCTGTATCAAATTCAGAATGGGTGTCTCTAGTAGTAGTTACCCCAAAGAAGAACGTCAAATGGAGGGTGTGTGTAGACTATAAACCCTTAAATGCAGCAACAAAAAGAGATCATTTTCCACTACCCTTCCAAGATGAGATTCTAAATGAAGTGGCAGGTCTTGAAAGGTACACTGTATGTGATGGATACTCAGGGTACTTTCAAATTCGGATAGCTGAGGAGGACCAAAGGAAGACCACATTCATTATGCCATGGGGATGCTTTCCTTATCGAGTAATGCGTTTTGGCCTAACCAATGCACCTGCAACATTTCAAAGTTTTATGAACTATGTTTTTCAACCATTCTTTGGATCATCAATAAGGGTGTAAATGGATGACTTTTACATATATAGTACTAGATCTATGCATTGTCAAAAAGTTGAAGAAGACTTAAAACTATTGTATGAGCTTGGAGGTCAATTGAATCTTGATAAGTTGTCATATTGCTGAGAAGGAAGTAGTTCTCCTTGGACATCTCATTTTAGAAAAGGGGATTCAAGGTGATCCATCCAAATTGGAAGCCTTATTGGCTCTATCTCCTCCAACAACAACAAAGTAGACCCTCACTTTTATACAAAAGGTATGCTACATGTCATGGTTCATCCACCTTTTGTATGAAATCATATCTCCATTACAAAACCTTGCACAAGATAGTGTCTTTGCATGGGACGATATCCATAGTGAATGTTTTGAAGAAATCAAAAGAGTACTAAGCACTCTACCCACATTGATGCCCCCAAATATGGGAGAGACCTTGTATGTGTGTCCAAGCACAGGTGAGGAAGCAATCGGAGTAGTCTTACTCCAGATGCATACGAAGATATCTCACATGCATCCTGTCTATTTTGCTAGCAAGGTAATGAAAGAAAATGAGAAGAGATACATAGATGCAGAGAAAATCATGTATGCACTTGTGTTTGGAGTAAGGAAGTTTTGGTCTTACCTCCTTGCTAGGCCTTTCATTGTTCCTACAACAGATCATGCATTCCCATATGTGGTACAACATATGAGTATCTCATCCAGAATAGCTAAATGGGGTTCTTGAACTTCAAGAATACAACTATACTTTTGTAGTACATGAAAGCACAAGAGCTAGTCTTGCAGACATACTCACCTACAGGAAGTGGGAGAGGAAAATATCCAATGAGAGGGATAGAGGAGCAACCTTGAATGAAGAAGATATTGAAGATGCATATACTATATTTTATGATGGTGCATATAAGAAGCAAGTAAAAAAAAAGGAGGATTTATGATCTATGACAAAAACAAACAACTCATCTTCAAGAAAGGTATAACTCTTCCTAATGCTAATTCAAATAATGAAGCAGAATATGCAGCACTATGTGAGGCCTTGCAATGTGCTCAACATGGTAACAAAAGGTTGATTATCAAAGGAGACTCAATGTTGATAATTAAACAATTGAAAAATGTTTGGTGTTGCAAAAGCCAAAATTTATTTGAATGATTAAAAAGGGTAAGAGTTTTATTGAAACAATTTGATAACACTCAAATATGTCATGTACCAAGGAGCCAAAATAATGAAGCAGATGCATTAGAAAATGAGAAATTTGATGGTTTCATAGCATCCATGAAGCTGGGAGACAATAGATTTGTAGGTCAAGAAGGATTGAAAGATATCATCGAGTTTCTTGAAACTGGAGAAGCACCCAAGTAGCTAAACAAGGTACAAAGGCATAGACTAGCGAAGAAGGCTCTATAGTACCAACTCATAGGAGATCATCTCTATGAGAAAGGTAAGGACCTTATCCTCAGAAGGATCTGCTCATCAGATGAAATAAAGAGCATTTTGGAATCATGTCATGATCATGCATGTGGAGGACACTTCTCACATGAAATAACAATAAGCAAAGTACTTCAAACAGGGTATACATGGCTGATGCTTCATAAGGATATTCAATATTGGTGTAAAAACATGCAATAAATGTCAGATTACAGGGAATAAGAGGCTTATGTATGAACCAAGGACACCAATCATATCTTATGGGCCATTTGAGAAATGGGGAATCGATGCAATTGGACCCCTACCAAGGACAAGCTCAGGAAAGGAATACATCATTGTGGTAGTCGACTACATGACTAGATGGGTAGAAGCAGCTAGCACAAAAAGGACAACAACACAAGATATTGAAAAGTTCATTTATGATTTCATATGTTGTAGATTTGGAATACCTTTCGAGATAATGTCGAGGTTTTAGATTAGATGTTCTAAATGATCTATTGAGTAGATTAAACATAAGGCATAGATACTCCACACCCTATTATCCTCAATGTAATGATCTTGTTGAAAAGACCAATGGAATTATTTGTAAAATCATTAGTAAGCAGGTAAAGAAGCATCCTAAGGAATGGGATAAGCACCTCACCACCGCCTTATGGGCATATCATACATCCTACATGGCATCATTAGGGTTCACCCCATTTCACTTGGTATATGGACAAGAAGCCTTACTGCCAATAGAAGTAGAAATTCCTAGTCTTCCAGTACTACTAAAGGAAAGTGGATAGAGTGAGTGAGAGATAATACAAAAGAGGCTTACTGACCTACGAGAATTGACTATGAAGAGGGACCTTCCAGTCGAGCATTACATGAATCAAGCAGAGAAAAGGAGGCAATAATTTAACAAACAACTAAAGGATAAAGGGTTAACAAAAGGAACTCTTGTTCTAGGATATGATAACCGTTTTGATAATAGGAATGACACAAAGTTCCAACCACAATGGGAGGGACTGTTTTTTATCAAGACAAAGTTCAAGAATGGCAGCTACCAACTTATGGATCTATTAGGGAAAGTGCACAAGACAAAGGTCAATGGATGGATGCTGAAGAAGTACTGGCAAACGATAGAAGACATTGATGATCCACAAGAGCAATCAAAGGAGAAGGAAATATCAATGATGGTACAGGAAGGCGACCCACCCTGGGACATCAACAAACTATTCGAAAGCTAGAGACATAAATGCCTCTAGCCTTAGGGGAGGGCTTAGTATGAGGGCTATATTTTTTATACCTCCTCTAATAATAATTTGATTTTATATATGTAGTATGTTGTTTATTTTATTTCCCTATGATATGGATATGGATAAAATAAATATGAAAGATAGAAGTCAAGTGGTGCCCACCACTGAAGATATGACAAGCTATTCCTACAGTAAAAGAGAAATGATCATTATGGAAGGGAAATATAAAAGAGAGATGGAAAGTCTAGAATATTCAAGTATTTAAACCTTGTCCTAGTCTTGTTAGAATTAAACAAAAGTCTTTTCAAAGGCCCCATAGCCCCACCACACCTTTTTGAATTTTCAACAAAGGAAACCTTTTATTTATGCATATTATATTCTTGGGGCCCAAACTCAAAACTATGATGAGCCAAAGTCAAAATTTGGTGGATTGGACCCATTTCATGCATTTGCAAGAGAAAATATCATATTTTAGTAATACAACCTCAAAATATCCAAGAAATATGTTAAAACAGGTCAAATATCACACCCTCTTGAGTCCACAATATTTTAGATCCTTGTAAACAATTCTTATTCACCAAAAATGTAAAATATATAGAAGATTCATTTAAAAATATCATCCTTAAATAAATACCTCCCCAAAAAGCCTATAAAAGGACCCCTTGGGTGCCCTCCAAAGGCAAGACGAGTTGTATGCAGGTACACACTACGGGTGTAGTGGGTACTCCAAACCTAGGAGAAGGAGTCTACCCTATGTCATTGTATTGAGAGAGCCACATAAGCTCCTAATTTGTAAGTCCCCCATGTCTCTGTAATATATTCTATTTCAATCAAGTTCATTTCTCCAATTCCTTCCATTTTCCATTACCCTTAACCTTTGCTTATTCTATCCAATACACCCTTTCTTCTTCTCTCATTTCCTACTCCTTCCATTTTCCTTCCATCTTTTCCATCATTACCAAACCCATTGAGATTTGTGGTACCATTTGGCTTCTCTTTTCATTGAGAATCTCTCTTTTGTGAGTGTTGGTGTTTTATGTGTTGGTATTAAGAGGGTGGCATGGACAACCCGTGCCTTAAGAGTATTTGTGTAATGTTTATGTATTGGTACTAAGAGGGCAGCGCAGATCACCCCTGCCTTAAGAGTACCCTTGTGTTGATTGTGTTTAAGTGTACTAAGAGGGCGGCATGGATCATCCCCACCCTAAGAATGCCATTATATTTGTGTGACAAGGCGGCATGGGCTAGCCCTACCTTGGCAGTGCTGTGTGTGTTTTCATGTGAATGATTTTGTAGAGCCTGGTGTCCCTCATCTTCAATCCCATTTTTTGGTTATGAGTTGAGCATCATGGAAGTATTAGAGGCCATTTCCTTAATGCCCCTCTCACCATATAATTCCTTTTTTAACCTGCACACTTTCTTTTCATGCCCTTTCTACACAAAACCATGGGGCTGAAAAACATACACTTTTTCATGTAAGTCACCATTTAGAAAGGTAGTTTTAATGTCCAAATAATGTACATTCCAAACATGATGAGCTGCAAGTGCTCATATATGAATAGTAATCATTTGGTATGTGGGAGCAAAGGTCTCATCAAAACCAATGCCTCTTTCTTAAGCATAACCTTTTACAACAAGCCTAGCCTTATATCCATCAACTATTCAATTAGGCTTATGCTTTAGCTTGTATACCCACTTAGTGCGAATAGCCTTCTTCCTAGGAGACAATTCACATAAAGACCAAGTACCATTCTTCATAATAGCATCATATTTTGATTACATAATAGCCATCCAATTTTTTTATTTTTGTGCTTCATCAAACAAAATAGGCTCATCTGATCACAAAGACTAGAGGCAGCCATAACATAGTAATCTGATGCAAAAGAAGCACTATGAGAGCCTGAACAAGTATGATATGACAAAGGTGCATTTGATTTGCTATCTCACAAAGTTTGCACCAACCAATTAGACATGGTTTTTGCCTCCTCTACGTTAGACCTCTCATAAAAAATGCATCATGTAAATTTTCATAAGAAATGGAATGATCTGCATTATCATGTGGAACCTATAAAGGCTAAAAGATTGCCTCATTCGACCTGCACTAGACTTTTCACCTGTAAAAAGAGGCAACAAAGTGTCATACACATCTTTCAAGCTAATTGATTTCTCCTTAATACATGAAAGTAATGGCTAAATTGCATCTTCCACAAAAACAACATCATGGCTAGCCATAATGCATTTAGTCTTTAGATGATACAAATGATAGCCTTTGCTTTGAGAATTGTACCCAACAAAGATACACTTCACTACTTTATCACCTGATTTCTTGTGTTGTTTTTCAGGCATTAATGCATATGCAAGACAACCAAAGACATGTGGATGAGTAACAAATGTCTTGCAACCATGGCAAGACTCATATGAAGTGATAGACTACAATGCTTTAGTGGGACACTTGTTAAGTAGATATGTTGCACAGATAATAGCCTCAACCCAGAAACTATGTGCTAAAGCCTGAATCTTGACCATACACCTCGCCAAGTCCATGATAGACCTCTTCTTCCTTTCAACAACTCCATTCTATTGAGGTGTATATGACACTCTGAACTGATGTTTAATCCCATGTTCAGCTAGAAATGCATTATAATAAGAAGACATATATTCCCCCCATTGATTAGAATGGAGGGTTTCCATTTTACATGTTGACAAATTTTTAGGCAAAACAAGAAACTATTTGAAACACATAAACACTTTGGACTTTGCTTTCAATGGATATACCCATGCATGCCTAGAAGAATCATCAAAGAAACTCAAGAAGTAAAGGTAGTTCCCAAAAGAGGGTGTCTGCATAGGAATAGAGACATCACAATGTTAGCAAGCTACAATCTTTGAGTAGCTCAAATTGAACCATCTTTTGGGAAGGAGGAATGCTGCATTTTACCCAAAATATAACCTTCAAAAACATGTTCAAAAGATGCCTCAAGTTTGGGAAGAGAGGACACCATTTCAGATTTCTATAAGTGTTGCAAACTAGCATAATTTAGATGAACAAAGTGTGCATGCCAAAGCTTTGCATATGACATAGCCTGAGAATCTTGAACAACACATGCTGAATTATTCACATATTTTTCATAATCTATGAGCTTATTGTTGGAGTTTGAGGTCTATGGAAGCACATGAACAAAACAAGGAAGATGAAGAAGCTTGGTGTACAACACACAATAGTGAATGTATGACCAAGAGAATGTACAAACATAAGTGATTCATTAGGGATATAGGTTTATATACAAGCCAAGGGGAAAAAACCTCCTAAAGAGGGAAAAAAGTGCGTCGAAAGTCCTAATTGTGTTCATACGCATCACTACAAAATATATCAAGAAATCCTCCCTCAGAGCGATGCAATGAACAAGGAGCTAGCACTCATGTATAAGGAAGTGCCAAGCTATACAAAATCAATCCACAAAAGGAAGTAAGCTCAAAGCTTTGTGGAAAGCTTCAAACTTCTCCCTAGGCACAACCTTTGTGAAAAGGTGTGCAATGTTCTCTAGTGTAGGCACATATGCCAAATTTATCTCTCTAGCAGAGAACCTCTCCCTAACATAATGATAGTGAAACTCAATGTGCTTAGTGCAAGCATGGAGCACAAGGTTCCTTGTAATTTCCAATGCGCTCTCACTGTTAGTAAAGATGGTGGCAGTAGAAGATTGACCAACATGCAAATCATCCATAAGGCATGTGAGCCACACACACTCAATAGTTGCTTTGAAAGCTACCCTATACTCAACCGCACATCTAGAAGTGCCCACAACAGGCTATTTCTTGCTCAACCAAGATATGCATGAGCTACCAAGCATGAAGAAAAAACCACTGGTGGACACACGGGTGTCATAGCAATGATCCCAATCAAAGATTAAAAAAAGCATGTAAATCTGGTGGTAGTGATTCCCCCTTGGGATAAAACAATCCAAGTAGCTAGGTTCCACTTAAGTAGCAAAAGATGCACTTAGCATCCTGTCAATGCTTATCACTTGGGCAATGCATAGACTTGCTCACGTGTGAGACAAAAAACTGAATTTTTGATCGATCAGTGCATATGTAAATCAAGCATCCAACAACTTGCTAATAGAGAAAAACATGAAATGCACCTCCAACATCATGAAGACTCAATTGTAAACCTGTTTCCATAGGAGTGGCAATAGCTTTGTAGTCTTCAAGGACAAAATGTTGAAATAATATTTCAATATATTTTGTTTGATAGAAAGTTATTCTGCCATCAACTTGGATAAGATGAATGCCTAAATAACGATGCAAATTCCCCAAATCTGACATCTCAAATGAGGCTTGCAAATCAGCCTTAAAATCAGCAATATGCTTCTCACTAGGACCTATGAGCAGCATATCATCAACATACACAAAAATGATCAGAAGGACATCATTTTCATGCTTAACATATAAGGTGATCTTAGTTGGATTGTTCTCAAAACCATGGGCAATTAAGTAGACATGTATCTTTTCATACTAAGCATGTGGTCGTTGCTTCAAACCATATAATTCCTTTTTCAACTTGCACACTTTATTTTCATGCCCTTTCTGCAAAAAACCATGGGGTTGAGAAATATACACTTCTTCATGTAAGTCACCCTTTTGAAATGCAGTTTTAATTTCCAACTAATGTACATTCCAAACATGATGAGCTGCAAGTGCACAAATGCTAGAAAATAGCAGTCATTTGGCATGTGGGAGCAAAAGGTCTCATCAAAATCAATGCCTCTTTCTTGAGCATAAACTTTTGCAACAAGCCTAGCCTTATTGTTGATGTGTGTGAACACACTAGGACCGCCGGGGCACTTTTTTCCCTCTTTAGGAGGTTTTTTCCCCTGGCTTGTATATATGCCTATTGCCCTAATGGGCTACTTATCTTTGTACATTCTCTAGTAATACATTCAGTATTGTGTGTTGTGCTCCAAGCTTCTTCTCCTTCCTTATGTTGTTCACGTGCTTCCGTAGACGTCTATCCCCAACAATTGGTATCAGAGCAGGTCGTCCCTTCATCTAGGGCGCCGTTGACACTCCTCCGGTTGTAGTCTCAAAATCATGCGAATTTTGGTGAGCATACTCAACGTGTTTTTGAGATCAAAACCGCTTCTCTTTATGGTGCCGAAATCGCGATCTGAGCTCATTTCAACCTCTGAATGCACTATCACAGTGCTTGTGCAGGCTATTTCATCTTTTTGTGCCAAAGGTATATAACAGTTTCTATTCATTAGTATAAGCATCTCGAAGTCTGCTACAGGTGTAGTGGAATTCGTCTAGGCAGTTCTGTTCAACTTTTTGAGATACAATCAATTTTCTGCATCAAGGTATTTTGGTCACCGACCATGGCTGAAAGCAGTGATGTATTCCGTATGTTGGCTGTTGAGGATAAGTTGGATGGTACCAACTACCCGTTATGGGCTTATATGATGTGACATGTATTGGTTGCAAAAGGACTGTGGAACATTGTGCAAGGTGTCTCATTCAACATTGATCTTGCAGGCTCTACTATTAATCTATTTCTTCTCTCTGCAACTCCATTTTGTTCAGGAGTGTACCTTGTTGTAATCTCTCTCTTTATGCCTCTATCCTGTAAAAAGGAGTCAAATTGTAATAAATTAATTCTATGATCTAAGGGTCTAGCTGGTTCAGACAGATCTGAAATCGGACACCGTTTGGTCACTCGTCTATAGGACCAAAGATCTCAAGAATAGACCCAAGCATAAGTTCATGAGATCTCATATTCAAGTAATCCACTTAGCTTAGTGGTTAAGTCTCATGGTTGTGAAGGAGGAGGTCTTGGGTTCAACTCCCATGGGGAGCATGGGGAGAGAGTTTTTCCCAAAGAGCTCTAGAGTCTTCTAACTCAAGTTAGCGTGAGTTAACTTGAGTCCAAGGAGACTTAACTTAAGAGGTGAGTACAACAACCACTAGTAGACTCTAGTGGAAGGTATGAAAGGAGTGGAGGAGATTCCACATGCACTTGTGGACTCTAGTTACATTTGTGGTCCTCATTGATTCGAGCAGCTATATATATAGGCATAAGGTTGGGAGGAGAGTCATCTCTCTAGCACGTGGTGGTCGTAATTCTTAGGCTGTTGCATTGGTATCAGAGCTCTAGGAAAGCTTTCATGGAGACCTTGCTTTCATCACCTTCTTTGCAGGCTCTCATGGAAATCTTCACAAAATCTTCATTACTTAATGGAATTTTTAGAGAATTTTTGAGCTTCATATTTCTCTTTTCATATTTCTCTTGATTTTGTGGCTCGCGGCTGCAAGCTCTGAGGAGGCGGCATTTCGAATTTGCATGATCATGCAAAACATTTTGAGGATAGTATCACAACTTGTAAATTGGCGCTCAGGTTGGGATTCGATCCCGCGTCCACGGCTTGCAGCTATTCTCCTCGTAGTCAAGACGATAGGGTGGAACCCGCTTCCACGGCTTGCAGCTATTCTCCTTGTAGCCAAGACGACAGGAGAAAGGTTTTGAACCCACGACGTCCTAATCATGAAGTCATTCGCTTATCCAAGTCGCCCAATCTCTTGCATGAGATCCTTGTTCAAGGAGTAAATCAAGACCTATTTTCACATGCTATAAGAGGCAAAGAACAACTTCAAAAGGTGAATTGATTGCAGCAGATGTGTGCCGGTTTCAAACTTCTGACATTTGGGAAACCAAGAATTTCATCTGCCTAACTAACCTGCACGCGTTCGTGTTCATTTCTCTTGGAGAATCATACATAATCGATTATTCTTTGGGCTGTAGAACCTTCAAGAACAGAGGCACAGCAGCAGGTTCGATCTTGCGACATTCCTGAGGTCGTGACCTGTTGAATCCACGAATCCATGCCAACGATGATGTGCTATCCACGACATGAGCTTGAGAGTTTTTCATAGAAATGAAAATTCTCTATTCATACATTAAAGTAATAGCAATCGATCTAGCAACCCCCTTTGATGGAATCGAATGCCCTAACCATGCTTGGTTCAAGTGAAGCATTAGGATGAGCTAAGAGAAGTATAGTCCAAGGAAGGCATCATTTCCTCAAAGAAGAGGACATGACGAAGCAAGCTCTTGATCAAAGGGTTCAACTCTTGATCTCCAATCATGAAGGAAGATGTCTTTTCCAAAGGATCAGAGGATGGACAAAGCTATGATCAAAGTTAAGTATTTTTCAGTTTCTACTTGGCCTCAATGCTTGATTTATCTTGTTTTCATTAGTCTACACTTAATCATAGACGCACATTGAAATAGCCAAGATTTCAATCGATTAAGTTTATATTAGGATAATGAAAAAAAAAATCCACTTCTCATTGCAAGCATTAGTTTGCATTAAGGAAAGACTTGATTTAAAAAAAATCCTTGTGCATCAAAGAATGTATTTTGGTAGTTTAATTCAAGATTTCCTTTCCATTGAACAGGCTTTTTATTGCACAAGGATCTGTTTTTATATCATAGTGCATTAGGACAAAGGAAAGGATATACATGCATCAAGATTGCATGATATACATTCTTGGTACAAGAAAAAATCATGCATCAAGCTCATGCATGATTGTTGCATTATTTTTTGGGCATGCAAAGAACATGCATGCATACACATGTGAGCATATGGATTTGCATGTAGGCACATGCATTTGCATGATAGAGCGGGATGTTGTTTGCAAGTAGATATGAAAATGTACTCTCTTAGTATTTAGCTTACTTTATAAAGCTCACGGTTTGACATTAGGGAAGACAGAGGACTAATTAGTTGAAAAGACATGCTAGTTCTAGTTTGCAGCTCAAGTAATTAGTCGAATCCTTCCCAAGTTGATTATCAAAAATAAATACGTAATGATAATTAAGTATGTTTGATGTCTTACTAGGTATAAGTAGGCACTAGGAGAAAGTCAAGTATTAAATTTTCTTGATGACCAAGAAAATTTAATTACTTGCAAACCTTTTGTGATGTATGATGACTCTAAGTCTCGGATGTACTTAGGGTGTCATGAAGATAAGCTTATAATGATTACTCTAAGTACATGTGATATTTAGAAAGTCATGCGGATAAGCTTAGTTGATTAGTATGTAACTTCTCAAGCATCCCAAGATTGGATGATAACTTCAGCTATGTTTCCAAGTTCCATGAGCACTCTTCTATTTAGAAGATTTCGAAAGTTCTAAGAAGTTTCTTTGTGGTTTCAAGATTCGTATCTCACGATGAAACCTCGGTAAGTGACTTTTAGGAATTGAGATATTTCCTAAAAGAGAAACACTAAAATGAATTAGTCAAGCCTTCTATTCCATGTGAGATCATTCTCCTACCATGTTTGAGATGAATTTATTTTTGGGAAGGTAGACATTCCAAGTAGAGGATCTTAATTGATTCATGAACTCTTCCCAAAATACACATATATTCATACTATATGATAGGACCAAGGAATGATGATGTTTTAATACAAAGGTTCCAAGAAAAACTATGAAGCTTTTATAATTTTTCATTTGATTTCATCCCAAGGAGTGACGGAAATCAAAAATTGAACCTCAACATCAATTGATCTTTGACGTCAATAAGAGGATGTTTGGTTCTATAGTTGCATCTCTGGCAAATGATGCAACTAGTTAAGCAATCTTTAGAAAATAAGATAAGTTCCTAATGACTTGAAGCAAGTATGAACTTTTCATTTAAGAATAGAAAGTTCCAAGAAATGGATCTCCAATCCATGAACTTTTCTGAAACAAGCTATAAAGTTCAAAGTTATGTGCTCGTAGTAGCATTACTATTGGATCAATCATCAATAGATGCTTGGACTTTAAACATAATTTTGATTGGTGAAATATGTTTAAAGGACTCTAGTCACATCTAAAGATTGACCAATAATAATGAATCTTGTATCAAACTCAAGAATAGGAGTCAATATCACATAAATGAAAGTTTAAACTTAAACTTTCATAGTGACATGGGAAACCATATCCAAAGGGTGATATTTAGTCTCTAGTTTGATACTCAGGAAATGAATACAATTGAGTCAGTAAAGTTTCTGGATATTGTTTGAAAGAATCCAACATTGCAAAAGATTCCATGATGAATCATTTGCTCCAGTTATTTGATTCCCTAGAAAGAATCTCAAGTCTTTGAAGAATAATGTTATCCCAAGTAGTGAGAAGGAAATTCTTTAAATGCTTTAGCCTGTAAGTAATTCTCTAGCAATTCTAAACCACAAGTATTGGTACTCAAGTCCAAATAGTGATATAACCTAACGGTATATCAAAGATTCTTAGCTTTGGAATATGAGAAGCATCAGTATATGCTTGGATGGAAATTTAGGAAAGGATCTCTAAAAACCCTACAAATAAGCAAAGAAGCTTTAGATAGCTCAAGAGATCTTAAAGATAAAGACTAAGTATTTATTCTAGCCGCAAGATCAACCAGACTTGATGAAGCTTGGCCATGATTGTCCAAGAACGTGCGATTGGAACTACTCTATAGATTGCCCAAGTATTGGCAATAAAAAAATTCCTTTTGGGATATATTCACTCAAGTTCCATTTATCCAATGGAAATGTGAAAAGAGTAAGCTGTTCCAAGTCTGAACAGAGTGACAAAATTCCAAGAATGTAGTCTACAACTGTGAAGATGATACTTAAGTCTATGGAAGGTAAAACATAAATGTTTGCCTATCCTTAAAGGGATTTTGGTACAAATCTAGAAAGCATGAGCGGATGCTTAAGACTTAAGAAATAGAGAGATTCCTATATAAAGTCCTCGAGGTAGGTACCTAAAGCATCAGTAAGAAAGGAATCTAAAGACAAGAAGTCAAATTCTCTTGTCACTACAAATTGGTTAAGGATAAACCAATTGAACTTGAATCTATGAAAATTCAAGTGCTTGGAATTCTGATTGGTTTTCATTTGAAAACCCTAGCAAAGAAGGATGGAAGTTCCATCAAAAGATTTTTAAGTTTCCAAAAAGGAAAGCCCAAGATTGTAAAAGGATCTTGTGAGGGATCAAAACCTAGAAAGTCTAGTTAGAGGTAATGCCTAAAACTTCAAAATTCTCATTTTGAATTAAAGAAAGAAGGTACTCTATCAAGAGATGTTTAGACTTTAGGATAAGAATCACCCACATATTAATGTGAATATAAAATAGGGTGGTATGGGACACTAGATTTTATACTCAGATTGATGTAGGAAAGATGGTATGGGACATTGGACCGTGGGATGATAATTATCTTTTAGTTTTAGTTTAGATCTTGAAGTTAGGATTTGATCCTCAAGAGCATTAAGACTTCAAAAAAGAATTTCAATTCAAGGAGGATAAAAGTAGTATCTCAAGATACTTCAGGATAACTTCAAGCTAAAGAAAACAGAATATATGAAGTAAGTAACTTCCAAGATCTTCTTGAAACACTTCAAGATAAAGTGTTGTTAATTCGAAAATAGTTCATAAATTTCTAAAAAGAAGTTGGACTTTGAGTTGATCTTTTCAACCAAGAATTTGATTGACTAAGTCAAGCATCAAGTTCTTAGTGTAACTTGGTAAATTCACTCTTTTGACTCAAAGAAATGCACAAGAATTGCATTCCTAGTAAGGAGTTAGAAAGACTGAATATGACATGAACTTAGTCTCAACTAAAGCATTATTTGAATACAAAACTCATCAACATAACCTCAGTGGGTCAACACACTGATGTTGGTTACCACACTAGTATCTTGTGGTTGGATGATGTTTTTGATTTGCTTCGAATCTTTTTGAGAATCCAGCTTATTTCTCTTAAAGATAGAAAAAATGCTTCAGTATCCTGTTGAAATAGATCTTTGAGAAGTTAAAGTCCTAATTCATCTAGACTTTGGCTCATAGCAAATTTACGTATTTTCAAAGTTTGAATTGGTTGTACAGAGTTTTAGTTATTTCTTTCTGCTTTCCAAAACTTATGGAATTGACTCAGACATGGTATCTGATTCCTTTTGCAAAAGACCAGGGTTAGCTGGTTAGAATTAGATAACTAAATTGAACATCCAATCTTCAAAAGATAATACATCTAAGTGGACTTATTTATTTGAGTTTGCTTCAAGTTATAGCATAAAAGATTTCCTAGAGTCCAGTATACTCTAGAATAGAGCGGTTAGGAATTGCTCATCAGATTGCCAATTCCCAAGAACTTTCAGTTACAATCTTTGAGAAAAAAAGTGTCCTAAGTTAGATAATTTTCATTTTGAATTTGTATTGGTCTAGTATGGTTGACTCAAAAATGGTAAACTTTCTCCTACAGTTTACATAGGATTTTTAAACTCATTAGGACAAAGTAGTCCTCTAGTTGAGTGAAAAAATCAATTAACTGTTGGATAGGAGTAAACCATTGCTCAAACGTCCATGTTAGATGTTTGGGAACAACCAAAAATTTAAATGATCCAAATCAAATTCAAGTGAATCAAGAGTTTTTAAAGTCTTGTGAGGGATAAAAATCCCACCTTCATTACTAAGTCCATGCACCAGTCATGCCCAGAAATGGACTAGTAAGTTGAATCTACCCAGTTCACATGTTTGTGCCTAGATCGCACATCGAGAAACTGCGAATTGGATAGGGATATTTTTCGATCCACCCTTAGTATTCATTCACTACTTTGTACTTTGACTAGTTCATCAAGGTGCAAAGCCAAATAGTGTTTTGAATCATTTGGGCAGGGATGCCACCACAGAGATGAGACATGTTCTTCCAGTTTTAGAACATGACCATATTCTTCCAGTTTTAGAACATGACATTATTCTTCCAGTTTTAGAACATGAGGCTCGGAGGATGCCTACAATATGTATATAGCTCTATTTTCGAGGATGAAAATCTTTTCCAAGGGGGGAACAATGTGTTGGAGTAGACGTCTGTAGAAGCACGCGAACAACACAAGGAAGAAGAAGAAGCTTGGAGCACAACACACAAGATTGAATGTATTACTAGCGAATATAAAAAGATAAGTAGCCTATTAGGGCAATAGGCGTACATACAAGCTGGGGGAAAAATGTTGGAGCAAGTATATGACAAGCCTAAGTATTGGCTTGAGTCTCACAAAGTCTTAGAAGAAGCTTTAAAAAGAAGACTATGTAAAGTTCACTTGTGAACTACCTCTTGTAACTTTTGAAGAGTTTACTTAATGTAAAAGTAAGAGAATCTTAAGTGGTTGAGTCCACTTGATCAAGAATGGAAAGAGGAGCCACGAATTCGTGATTTGTGGTAGGTAGAGAATCAAATCAATCATTGACTGATTGGAGAGTGATTGAGGGAAGTTAGCCTCCCAAACTCAACTATAAATAGATGGCAGTTTTAGTCGTGGTTAGAGAGACCTATGTGAAGACCTCCAAGAGCTGAGCATTATGCCATATCAAGGTGTGATTACAAGGCACACATATGTATCAGTAAGTCATTGTATTGTACAAGAAATATACTTTCATTTTCATGATTATTTGGTTTCATCTTTCCATGTTCTTGTGAAGTGTACTACTCACTACCATTACTCTCAATTTTCTTAGTCAGCTTGCAGAGATGTTTTCTCTGAGCTTGGTGCATCATTTTCAGTGATTTAACTTGGTAAAGTTCTCTCTATAAGTCTACTATATGCTCATAAATTTTCATGTCATTTGGATGTTGCAATCTTCAGTTATGTTCATTTGAAGTCAACAGGGTCTGTTCATCTTCACCTCTCTGTCAGGTACCCGACTTTTTCACTCATCTTGTCAGAGGTGGTTCTCAGTGGTTACTTATCCAAATTCAGTGATTTAAAGCTTGTTGGATTTAGATTACTGTCTAGTATAATCATACAAATTTTCATAATCATTGGATTTCTAAATTTTGAGTTATGGTGATTTTTCTGCTCACTGGTCTATTTCTGTAGCAGCCCGTGAAAATCGGGATGATGTCATCACTTGTTAAAACTCATTCTCAGTGTGTGCTTTGTTATTTTTTATGAGATTACTCTTGAAAGTTAGGTCTTTAAGTTGCCTAGACTTCCCCAAGAGGAATTGAGCTAATTGCTGCTGTGCTCAGAGAATTATGTAAAACACTGGACAAGTGTATGAACCAAGAATAGCAAGTTTTCACCTCTGAGCTAACTCCAACTTATCTGTTTTGATCTATCTTTTTGAGAGTGATCTTCCAAGGTACATAGGGTGTCTAATACATCCATTATAAAGCTAAAAGGGCCCACCATCTACTCCTGGAGTTCATTTGGCTGGTGTAGATCAAGGATTTTGCAACACCTCTTCATCTTCAAACACATACTTATCCATCTCTTCACAGTGGTATCAGAGCAAGGTTGGACAACATGGCAGATGGATTTCCTTCATCAATTGACAAATTGGACAGAGGTAACTACTCAGCTTGGTCATTAAGGATAGAAGCTTATCTCCAACGTAGAAGTTTATATGGTTATGTGGCTGGAGATGAAGTTATGCCAAGTTTCAGGAACAAAAGTCAACCAACACAAGAAGAGTAAGAAAGATTGAGCACATGGTGCTCCAAGGATGCACTTGCAAGGTCTTATCTCCTCAACTCTATCTCAGATTTTTTTGTTGCCTCACATTAGAAGTTGTAAGACATCTCAGGAAGTGTGGGATGCACTTGAAGCTTTCTTTTCTTCAAGTACCAAAGCTAGGAAGCATCAACTATGGCTGGATTTCACAACTCTCAAGAAGGCTCCCAAACAAAATGTGACTGATTTTGTCACAAAGCTCAAGGACATAGCGGACCAGTTGGGAAGCATTGGAGAGGTAATAGATGAAGAGCAAATTATAAGGCAGGTCATCAATGGCTTGAAGGCAGATGATAAGTGGGAAGCATTCACCACAGCTATGGATTTGTACATGGACATGCATGTACCTGATTTCAACACACTCATTGGACAACTACTTACTCAAGAGGCAAAGCTTATAAAAAATGGAGAAAGCTCTAAAGGTAATCAATCTTCAGCTTTATACACGGATAAAAGCAAGTCTAAAGATAACAAAGGAAAGCCAAAGAAAGTGGATGATGAAGCAGGTACATATCAAGCTAACTATGCAGGTAGAGGAAGACATGGCAGAGGTAGAGGAAGAGGAGGTAGACAAGGCAGGGGGAGATCCCAAGACTCCAACTCATGTTCTATTTGTGGATTAACTAATCATACAACTGAAAATTGCTTTAGGAATTCCATGAATCAAAGAGGCAGAGGATACAATAGAGGAAGTTATGGCTACTCAAGAGGAAGGTTCAACAACTACCATGGCAACTACAACAACTACAATCATTCAAACTATCAAGGAGGCTACAAAGGAAGGAGAGACTACAATAACTACACAGAAGACTCAAACAAATAGGATTCATTATTGATCATGAACATGGCTATGCCACAAGGTAAATCTGATGAGCATGTTTTCTACATAGATTCAGGTTGTTCAAATCATGTGGCAGGAAATGTGGCACTCCTATCAGATTTAGAAGATCCAAGGAATAAGCATGAGGTACAAACAGGAGATGATACAAAACATCCTGTGGAGAAAATAGGCAATGTCAAAGCACCTGATGGAAACATCAACCTACTCAGTAAGGTACTCTATGTCCCTACCATTACAAAGAATTTGATAAGTGTTGGGCAGATAGTAGAGAAAGGGTTGCAAGTCAGGTTCACAAAAGCAGGAGCATTTGTTGAAGATCCAAGTCAAGGATTCAGAAGAATTGCAAAAGGTGAAAAGACAGGTAGATTGTTCACATTTGAATTACAGGACACTAGAAACATTGCTCTCTTTAATTATGGTAGTCAGACACTCACAGAATTGGAAGTATGGCACAAAAGGTTAGCACATATTGGTGAAAGGTCATTAAAGCAAATCTGCAGGGACCAAAGTGTACTTGGACTTCCTAATTTTTCAAAACAACATATGATTTATAAGTGTAGTGCATGTCAATTTGGAAAGTCTCACAGGTTACCATTCATGAAGAAAGGTTATATGCATGGAGATCTCTTGGAGTTGGTTCATACAGATGTATGGGGACCTAGCAAGGAAGCTTCAATATCTGGATCAAGGTATTATGTTTCCTTTATTGATGATTGCAGCAGATGGACTATCCTATTCTTTATGAAACACAAAGATGAAGTTTTTTCATGTTTCAAAAGATATTTGGCTCTTGTGGAGAATCAAACAGGTAAATCACTTAAAAGGCTAAGGTCAGATGGAGGGGGAGAATACTTCTCCCATGATTTTGATTCTTTTCTTCAAGAAAGAGGAATCAAAAGAGAGGTAACTACAAGGTACACTCTTGAGCAAAATGGAGTGGCAGAAAGGAGGAATAGGACAATTGTTGAAGCTGCAAGGTCTATGTTAAATGAAAAGCATTTACCTAATTACTTATGGGCTGAGGCTGTATCTACAACCACTTACTTGATTAACAGGTTGCCTTCAAAATCCCTTGATGGGATGACTCCATATGAGGCTTGGAATGGAAGAAGACCAAGCTTAGATCATTGTAAAATTTTTGGATGTATTGCTTTTGCTCATGTTCCTTCACAGGTTAGAGGCAAGATGGATCCAAAGGCAGAAAGGTGTGTATTTATTGGATATGACAACAATCAAAAGGGCTACAGGTTATACAACCCTACCAACAAAGGATTCTTGGTAAGCAGAGATGTAGTTTTTGATGAGAACAATTCATGGTATGAAGATTCATGCAGGAAGATCAATTTACCATATGATCTTGAAGAAGATTTTCCAAAGCTTGGTAGAGAACAATCAAAGATTGAAGAACAAGACACCTCAGAGGATGATGAAGAATCTCACATGGAAAAGATCAAAGCATGGAAGTCTAAAGGTAAAGCAAAATTGCAGGAACTTGGACATGAAGCAGAATCATCACATCATGGCCTAAGAAGATCTATGAGGGAAAAGAAAAAACCAGAAAGGTATGGGTTTGACACCTCATTAGTAACTAAACATTCTCTACATAGCACAGGACATAAACCAAGAGGAGCCATCATCATTTGAAGAGGCCAAAGCAAAAACAGAATGGAAGCATGCAATGAAGGAAGAGATCGAAGCACTTGAGGAAAACAACACTTGGGATTTGGTGCCCAAGACTTCATCCATGAAGGTAATAGGCTCAAGATGGGTCTATAAACTCAAGAAGAATTCTGATGGTTCAATTAACAGGTATAAGGCAAGGCTTGTAGCAAAAGGCTTTGCACAAACTCAGGGTATTGATTATGAGGAGACTTTCTCTCCTGTGGCAAAGATGCCTACTGTTAGGGTTTTGCTTAGTATTGCCTCTTCCAAGAATTGGAAGATACTTCAACTAGATGTAAAGAATGCATTTTTGAATGGTTGGATAACAGAAGAGGTATATATGGCACAACCACCTGGTTTTGAGAATCAAGTTTATCCTGATTATGTGTGTAAACTAAACAAAGCATTGTATGGTCTCAAGCAAGCTCCAAGAGCTTGGAATTTCAGGCTTGTTTCATTCTTGCAGGACAAAGGCTTTCAACCAAGCAAGGCAGATCCTTCACTCTTTATTAAAAAGAGTAATTCCGAGGTCATCTACCTATGTGTATATGTAGATGATATTATATTGACAGGAAATGATGCGATGGTATGAAGAAGATCAAAGATCAGATGAGAGAAGAGTTCAAGATAAGTGATTTGGGTTCACTTACCTACTTCCTAGGTTTGGAAGTTGTCTACAAAGATCATGGTTTGTTTCTCACTCAAAGAAAGTACATCAAGGACATGTTGGCAAAATTCAAGATGCAAGATTGTAAGATTGCAGGTACTCCAATGGAGGTCAATCACAAATTGAGCTCACATGAAGGTGAACTCATAGAGGACATCACATCATATCAAAGTCTAGTGGGTAGTCTCAACTATGCCACATTGACAAGAGTAGATATATGTTACAGTGTGAGTGTGTTAAGCCAATTTATGCACACACCAAGGAAACCACATATGGATGCTGCCAAAAGGATTCTCAAGTATCTCAAAGGAACCATAAATGAAGGACTTTATTATCCTTATGTATCTGATTTAGGTTTGAAGCTATTTTCTGATGCAGATTGGGCTGGCTCCAAGGAAGATAGAAGGAGCACTTCAGGTTATCTTACCTTTGCAGGCTCAAAGCTTATTTCATGGTCATCCAAGAAGCAACCCACAATTGCTCTCTCTTCTACTGAAGCTGAATATAGAGGTCTTGCCATAGCTACACAAGAAGCTATGTGGATGAAGACATTGTTCAAAGATCTTGGATTGGAGTTTGGAACTCCAACTATTTTTGGTGACAATATGAGTTCTATTCATTTGGATGCTAATCCTATTTTTCATGCAAGGACTAAACATATTGAAGTTCATTATCACTATGTACGAGAGAAGGTTTTAAGCAAGGAGATTCAAATATCATATGTGTCCACTCATCAACAATGTGCAGATATTCTAACCAAAGCATTGGATGGTACAAAGCTTTGCAAATTCAAGGCTATGATAGGTTTGCAGGTAATCTTGGAAGATTGAAGACCTCAAGCATACTTGGCTTGAGGGGGAGCTGTTGGAGCAAGTCTATGACAAGCCTAAGTATTGGCTTGAGTCTCACAAAGTCTTAGAAGAAGCTTTAAAAAGAAGACTATGTAAAGTTCACTTGTGAACTACCTCTTGTAACTTTTGAAGAGTTTACTTAATGTAAAAGTAAGAGAATCTTAAGTGGTTGAGTCCACTTGATCAAGAATGGAAAGAGGAGCCACGAATTCGTGATTTGTGGTAGGTAGAGAATCAAATCAATCATTGATTGATTGGAGAGTGATTGAGGGAAGTTAGCCTCCCAAACTCAACTATAAATAGATGGCAGTTTTAGTCGTGGTTAGAGAGACCTATGTGAAGACCTCCAAGAGCTGAGAACTGAACCATCTTTTGGAAAGGAGGAACGCTGCATTTTGCCCAAAATACAGCCTTCACATACATGTTTTCTAGGTGCCTCAAGCTTGGGCAAAGAAGACACCATATTAGATTTCTGGAGGCATAGCAAACTAGCAGAATTCAGATGACCAAAGCGTGCATGCCAAATCTTTGCATCTGACATAGCTTGAGAATAATGAACTGCACATGCCGAATCATTGACAGATCATGAACTGTACATCTGTCATCAACCAATTTCACAACCAAGCCAATCTTGGCTAATGCAGAAACTGATAACAGATTCTTCTTGATCCCTGGCACAAATAAAGCATCTGACAAGGTGAAAGAATTACCATCAGCAGTAGTCAGAATGATCTTACCAACCCCCATAATAGGATACGAGGAGTTGTTGGCGCATGTGACAATATTCCCTATAGGGGAAGGCTCGAGTGAAGAGAAGAAACTGCACTGCGAGGTAATATGTTTGGTCGTCCCATTATCAAAGTACCAAACATCTCAGTCCACTGCAGACATGCACTTCTCATGAGAAGATGGGTCAAAACTGCAAACAGTGGTAAACACCCATTCTTCTTCCTGCACAAGATTAGCAGACTCTATTTTTGGTGTAGAGGCTTCTGCAACAACCATTCCAACCTCCTTTTTCTTTGCCTCTTTTGCAGCCAGTTTTGGACAGTTCTTTATGATATGATCATTTCCTTTAGTACACTACTTGCAAAACAATTTCTGCTTTTCTGATTTCTTCTCATCTTTATCCTGGTTCTTCGAATGTGCAACATTTGTAGATTTTTGCTTACTAGTAGAAGAGCTCCATTTTCCTTTGCCCTTCTGACTAGCCAAGAAAGCTTGATCTGCAACATGCATAATGGACCTATTCTGCTTGGACTGATCTTCCTGTAACAGAACATAGAATAACTCCTCAAATGACAAGGCATTTGGATTGCCTTTCATCATCAATCGAAGAGTAGAAGCAAAACTCTGATATGAATCAGCAAGACCATTCAGAACGGTCTGCACAAGTGAACTATCTGGTATAACCTCATCAACAGAAATCAACTATTCCTTCAAGTCTTTGATCTTTGTTAGAAAACTATCCATAGAATCACCACCTTTATTCATGTGCTCACTCTCCAACTGTTTTCGGAGGTAAGAAACACGAGCCTCATTCCTAGCCTGGTACAATGTGGTAAGTGTATCCCAAGCATCCTTTGCTGTTCTGCAAGAGCGAATGTGAGGAATAATAGCACATTTGACAGACAAAGCTATCAATGCATGTGCTTGAGCATCTCTACCATCCCAACGAATTTGCTCTGCAGTAGGTGCAATAGAAACAGTAGCACGAATAGGAATCTGAAGAATATCATCTTCGACACCATCTCCATCAGCTTCAGCACATGTATTTGTAGTACCTGTAGTCGTAGGTGTAACAGAACGTCTTTCAACACCCTGCACAATGTTCCACAGTCCTTTTGCAACCAATACATGTTGCATCATATAAGCCCATAATGGGTAGTTGGTACCATCCAACTTGTCCTCAACAACCAACATACGGAATACATCACTGCTTTTAGCCATGGCTTACTAAAATACCTTGATGCAGAAAATTGACTATATCTCAAAAAGTTGAACATAACTGCCCAAATGAGTTCTGCTAAACTTGTAGTAGACTTCGAGACGCTTATACTGGCGAAGCCAAACATGTATATACCTTTGGCACAAAAAGACCAAATAGCCTGCACAAGCGCTGTGATAGTGCGTTCGGAGGCCAAAACGAGCTCAGATCACGATTTCGACACCATAGAGCGAAGCAGTTTTGATCTCTAAAATACCTTGAGTATGCTCACCAGATTTCGTGCGAATCTGAGATTGCAACCGGAGGAGTGTCAATGACGACCTAGATGAAGCGACGACCTGCTCTGATACCAATTGTTGGAGTTAGATGTCTGCAGAAGCATGCGAACAGCACAAGGAAGAAGAAGAAGCTTGGAGCACAACACACAAGACTGAATGTATTACTAGCGAATGTACAAAGATAAGTAGCCCATTAGGGCAATAGGCGTATATACAAGCAGAGGAAGAAAACCTCCTAAAGAGGGAAAAAAGTGCCCCGATGGTCCTAGAGTGTTCACACACATCACTACCTAAATATATCAACATAATGTAATAAAGTAAGTCTATGATCTAAGGGTTTGGCCGATTTAGACAGATCTGAAATCAGACACCGTTTGGTCATTTGTCTGTAGGACCAAAGATCTCAAGAGTAGACTCATGCATAAGTTCATGTGCTCTCATATTCAAGTAATCCACTTAGCTTAGTGGTTAAGTCTCATGGTTGTGAAGGAGGAGGTCTTGGGTTCAACTCCCATGGGGAGCATGGGGAGAGAGTTTTGCCCAAAGAGCTCTAGAGTCTTCTAACTCAAGTTAACATGAGTTAACGTGAGTTAACTTGAGTCCAGGGAGACTTAACTTAAGAGGTGAGTACAACAACCACTAGTAGACTCTAGTGGAAGGTATGAAAGGAGTGGAGGAGATTGCACATGCACTTGTGGACTCTAGTTACATTTGTGGTCCTTGTTGATTCGAGCAACTATATATACAGGCATAAGGTTGGGAGGAGAGTCATGTCTCTAGCACATGGTGGTCATAATTCTTAGGTTGTTGCACAAACTCATGTGAGAAATACTCACCACCTCCATCAGATCTGAGCCTCTTCAAAATTCTACCTGTTTGAGTCTCAATCAATGCCAAATACTTCTTGAAATAAGTGAAGAATTCATCTTTATGCTTGATAAAATAGAGTATTGTCCATCTATTGTAGTCATCTATGAATGAAACATAGTAACATGACCCTAAAATTGATGGCTCTATGCCAGGACCCCACATATCTATGTGTACAAGCTCCAAGTAGTCTTCACACATATATCCTCTTTTGTTGAATGGTTGCCTATGTGACTTGCCAAATTGGAATGCTCCACATTTGTAAATCATGTGTTGCTTGGACACATTTGGGATGCCAAGCACACTCTAATCCATGTATATTTGCTTCGATTTCCTTTCACCTATATGACCTAGTCTCTTATGCCATATCTCTAATTGAGATAGGGTTTGGTCCTTATAATTGAAGAGAGAAATATTTCCTGTATCTTCAACTTCAAAGGTAAAAAGTCTACCAAATTTATAACCTTTTGCAATCCTCTTGAAGCCTTGTTGAGGGTCTTGTACATATGCTCCATGCCTTGTGACTCTAACCTGTAAACCCTTCTCAACAATCTGTCCAACATTGATTAGATTCTTGGTTATTGTTGGTACATATAATACCCTGCTTTGAAGATTCATGTTACCATCAGATGCTTTAACATTTCCAATCTTCTTTACTGAGTGCCTAGTTTCATCATATGTCTGAACTTCATGCTTTCCTTTGGGTTCTTCAAGGTCAGACAATAATGCTACATTTCCTACTACATGATTGGAATAACCAGAATCAATATAGAATAGCTACTCATCATCTTTACCTTGCTTGGCTCTCATATTCATGAGTAATAGGGAATCCTCTTGATCATCTGTACAGTTGTTGTATTCTCTTCTTCCTCTAAAGCCTCCTTGATAGTAGTGATTGTAGCCTTGTTTGTGATTGTGATGGTAGTTGTTTCCTCCATTATTGTTGCTGCCTCCATTATTGAACCTGCCTCTTGATTGTCCATAGCTTCCTCTCTGATTCTTCGTGTTCTTGAAGCATTCATCTGTGATATGATTGGTTAAGCCACAAATGTTGCAAGGTGAAGAGTTGTATGGTCTCCCTTGCCCTTCTTTGCTCCTCTGTCCCTTCCTCTAGTACCTCTTCCTCTACCTGTGAAATTCACTCGAGAGGTACTTGCCTCTTCTTCATTCCTCTTATCTTTTCCTTTATCTTTACTCTTATTTTACTCTGTGTAAAGGCCAAAAGATTGATTAACTCTAGAAGCATCTCCATTCTTGTTGAGCTTTGTCTCATGTGTGAAGAGTTGCCCCATCAATGTATTGAGGTCAAGTATCTACATGTCCATATATAGGTCCATTACTATGGTAAAGGACTCCCATTTGTCATCAGTCTTGATGCCATTTATGATTTTTGTTACTATCTGCTCTTCTTCTATTTCTTCTCCAATACTCCCAAGTTGATGAGCTACATCCTTCATCTTGGTCACATAGTCAACTACACTTTGCTTTGGTTGATTCTTCAAGGTGGTGAACTCCATCCAAAGTTGGTTCTTCCTAGCCCTTGTATTTGATGAGAAGTATGAAGATAGTACTTCCTAAGTCTCTTAGGAAGTTTTGCAATTCCTAATATGAGGTAATAAAGAATCAGATATTGAATTGAGTATATAAGACCTGGCTAGAGCATGATTTGCACACCATAAAGCTAGTCTCTCTTGCTCCTCTCTTGAAGGTTGATGTTTGCTTCTAAGGGTTGGAATTTCTTCATCTCCAGATATGTATCCATACAAACTTCTTCCTTGGAGGTAAGCCTTCATCCTTAGGGACCAAGCTCAATAATTGCACCTATCCAATTTGTCAATGAATGATGGGAATCCATCTCCCATTTTACCTTGATGTTGCTCTGATACCACTGTTGGAGGAGATGGTGGACACCTTCTAGAGATGAAATGGTGTTGGGAATTCTTGCTTCACACCAGACAAAACTGAGTTGAGTGAAAAATGGGCTTTCCAGGAAGCACAAATAATCACCTAGGTACCTTGGAAGATGATCCTCAAATCATTGGATCAAAACAGATAAGTTGGAGTTTCATTAACCAAAAACTTGCTATTTTGGTCACTACACTTGCTCAAAGAAATGACAGTACTCCTTCTCTGCTAACAATTGAACAAAATCCTCTTGGAAATATCTAATTTCCTTAGGCATCTAACTTTTGTAATTATTTCACTTGAAATGATATACCATGCTCAGAGAATGATGCTTAGCAAGTTAGAGATGTATCTCAACATTTTCGGGTGCAGTTGACAGTATGCAGACGAGAGGGCAATGTTTTGCAAATAACTCGATGATGCTTGAGCCAATTGAAGTGAAACTTTGTAGCAAGAAAAAAGACATTCCAATGAATCTATAACAACTTAAATCATTGCAAATGATCAAGTAAACATTGAGAAATGGATCATTGAAGTTCACAATTCTGAGTGATACATGATAGAGAAGATATGAGATATGAGAAAACTGTATGTATTGATGCACATAAATTACATTGAGATTGGAAATGAATGATTGAAAAATATGAGGGAAATATTAGATCTATAATGCGAGCTCAATATGCCACATAAATTCCTTTGAAATCTCTACTATATCTAGCTGCATTCCACGTGACTAGGTAGTCCTCTTTTATAGCCTTTTGTTGGAGCTAAGATTCAAATTTGAATTCAAATCTTTACCAAAAAGTGTTCCAAAGTTTTAGGATTTGATTTTCCATAAGTCCTCACCAAATAATTTGTGGAGAACTCGTGATTGAAGTGATTCCATATATGCACTTTTACAAGGAGTAATAAATCAATCTTTTACAAGAGATCATTCATGTGCTAATACGTGAATGTGCATATGAGCCTTAGGATAAATGATCAAGCATTTATGCTTGGAGTAATTGCACCAACAGTGATAACATGAGTTCACTTTCCTTGATAGCTAACCCTATTTTTCATGCTAGGACTAAACATATTGGGATTTAATATCATTTCCGAAGGGAAAAGGTACTTGATAAAGAAATTGAAGTCATATATACTCCAACAAAAGAAAAAGTAGCAGATATCTCAACCAAGATTCTATATGAACCTAAGTTATAGAGACTCAAAGAAATGACAGGAATAAAGAAGATGATCATAATCTCAATTAGTGATTAGGGGAGAGCTCTTGGTGCATACCAATCACAAACTGGTGCTTATGAAAGGATAATGAATTCAAGCAAGAGCATGGGAAAAAATAAAGAGAGGATTAGTACACACAAAGATAAAAAAGAATGAAGAAAGCAATGGATAGAAAGATTGAGACATGATTGAGCAGATTTGTGGATATATAAGTCAATTATGACTACAGAAAAAAAGAGAGTTCATCATCATAGATGAAGTAGAAGTTTCAAGGAAAATATGTAGATTTAGATGTCATTCTATTTCACATTTCTCTCAGGATGATCACATGGATTAGAAATCCTCATATGTAGATCTAATTCAAGATCTACTCAAGCTATGGTTAAAGTTTCATAGTCCAATTCCTTTCGTAGTATATGAATGATGTATAGGAACATTAATATGTCAACTCTCTGAATTGCAGACTCAAATATGGTACATCTCTTCAAACAATGTTTTGCTTAGATCTCAATGATTTGTGTGAAGTTCTTAGTGTTTAGGCATTCAAAATATAAGTTGAGAGGTAAAGAAAGAGTAGCTAAAACAATTTTGTAAAACAGGTTTTAGTTTGTGACAAATCAGAGGTTGAAGTCACCTATGTCAAAGTCTCCAATTTTTGAACATCAGTTTCAAACATACTTTTGATCTTAGTGATTAATCATAGTTTTTATCAATCTAATCAAAGATTTATTGTACCAAAAGGTCGTGCAAGGATCATACAAAGATTCTTATATAATTTGGAGTATTAAAATCCATGACATTTGTAGGTAATGAACTTGAATCTTGAGAGCGACTATTGAAGAAGAACAAAAGTGAAAAAATTGAAGAAGGAACTATATTTCAGTCTTGCCCTTGAAACATTGGAAGTAATTGAGAAAAATTCTTGTCTATACTTGACATATGGGTGTTCTTAAGCCAAGATAGACAACATTAGGGATTTGAAGATTTCCATCAGGAATATAATGAGGATATTCAATTGACCATTCTGATTGTTGACTTGGTTCTCATTCATGATGTCTTTCTTGACACAACCAAAGACATGTGTCCACAAAGTTTGACTCAAACTTCCACCTTTGATAGAGGTTTTGTCTTCAGCATTATCATGAATTTCTCACTATTTGAGAAGTGCTACATCTCTATATGCATTAGTGGGTAGGCTGATCTTGGTAGTTATGTCATTATGTTGAATGTAAATTATGTTTCCTCACCACTCTTGGAGCACCTTCGGTTGTCTTAGGAATGGTCAACCTAAGGGCGATTCATGGTTTCTTTCTTTGCCAAAGTCAGATATGAAAATTATTTGTTCAAATTCCATGCTACATGTGATAAGAAAATATATTCTAGGAGGCTTAAGGGACTCTCTATGTGTCTATTAGCTAATTGTAGATGCATGCTGGTGGGTTGTAAGGTAGGCTTACCCCACTTTCCCATAATCTATAGGTAGCAATGACTACTCTTATGCTTGAATCTGCAATACTTTGGTAATCACACCATTATATGTGATAGGCAATAGTTTATTACCCTCATCCCTTCCCTATAATCACCAAGCTTATCAATAGGGACTTCATGAATGTGTGACTCCATATCTTTGTTTTGTCATTTATCCTTGACAATTAGCTTTAGGGATTTAGTTTTCTTGCAGTTTGAGAAAACTTTGCAAGTGCCAATGTATGTAGGTCAAGACTCAAAATGTGCAGCTATATCCACCCATGAATCTAGACTTACAAACTCTCTTAGGTAATTCACTTTTTTGAAATATTGGGGTAATAGTTGGTTGTGGGGATGACATACTTGGCATTGGCCTTGTTAATGGAATTATTGCAAAAGACGTAATAGGAACAAGTTTCCATGTGGTAGTCATATTTAAGGGTACATATGCAATTGTTGTCAATGGATTTGAGACCATCATTATTTGGGCTACTAAGACTTGAGTAGTATATGTCACTATAGTGGTATTCACAAATGACACACTTGAATTAGGTGCCAGAATGGTGATGGTAGTGTTAATTGGAATCCTTGAAATTAAGTGGTTAGGATTCCTTGGACCTTGAGTCAGAATGACTACTATCCTTGGAATGTCATTCATAAAAATTGGTTAACCATGATGTGTGAAATGATATCAGACATCTTCCTCAATCAGGAAATATGGTATTTTTAGATCATAAACATGGGAAGCGGAGTTAGATCCGCATACCTACACTCATGAATAACCAAATGGTCAGGAACACTACCTGTAGATAGTGGTACAGTCCAAAAGGATTCTTTGGAGTTCCCTGAAAAGTAAACCTCATGAGATAATCCATCATGAATTACCTTGCTCACATGCATGGTCCTTTTTAAAGATGGTAGAGTATTAAGATCATTTCTAATTTGAGCTTCTTGTGGCTCTCAATTGGGACTCATAATTTATGGAACTTCAACCCCTTGTGGAGTGATTCTCTCTAGCATTTTCATGACTATGTAATAGGCTCCCATCTTTGATGGAGAGTGTTAATCTCCAAAAGCCAAGCTATTCTTGATGTTAGAACACCTCTATATCAAGAATAACTCAAAACCTCAACCAATTTTGGAGGACCAATGTCAAATTATCAAGACTCTAGCTAACTGTGAAGAAAGTCAATACACAATTTGCTCAAAACTTTACACGTTAGAAGGAGAATTGACCAAAACATTATCATCAAATTTGCACTTCTTGCAATCTTCTATTTTTCACATTTACACATGTAAATGTTCCTACTCTCATTTCTCTCATCCTAATAATAATTAGGATCTGAAAGTTTGTACAGAGGTCACTCAACTATAGACTTAGACTTTTACAAAAGCATTTCACAAAAGAATAAACACAGAAGGAGCTCTAAGCAAAATATCGGGTGCAACTTTTCTTCTATTTAAAGAAACATTACATCTGAATGATGAGAGAGATTCACTTCACTTCTAAAATGGTCTAATGACTCTTAAAAGTTGTAATTCTTCATCTCTCATACATGCCTCGACTTTGTACTTGTATATATAGGCATATATGTACAAAATCTTGACTATTACAAAAGCATAAGCATGTTTAATGTACATGTATATACAAGCCTTCATTCTCTAATTATGCACTATCTTTAATCTTCATAAATTGATATTTTCTTCATCTTTTGACTTCAAGTCTTTCTGTAAATTATCAATTGATGGTTTTCCTGCACCAACAATCTTGTCCTTTAGCATTTCTACCTCAAGTCTAACCATGACGATGTTAGAAAGAGCCAGATCCCTAAGCTCACTAAGTCCAACAATAGATTTTCCACAATCAACATGATAGATGGTGACTCCTACTTGATGAGGCCATTACTTCAATGTCGGTTTCTACATCATTTGATGTCCTATTGAAGCATATAATACTTTCAACATTGGAGATGCTACTACATGTTGACTATTGGTTCCTTGTAATTTTCCTTATCTAAGAGTCATACACATGTGTTCTCAAGCAAGCAGTTAGGCGCACCATGTAGTGTGGTGATTCCCTTTTTCCTCTCTCAATTGAAATTCAAAAAATAAGAGTCCTACTTGGATAAAGCAATACTTACGTGGCTCTTTGACAAGTCTCTCTTCAGTTTGAGTAAGCAATCAAATTTTTACACTTGTAAATAATTATACCATAATTTTATATACAAGCTTGTAGGAAAGGAATATGTGAGTAATTCCCCTTAATTGGTTGATTTTTGGGCATGTGTTGCCCTATAGTCAAGACCAGATAATCAAGAGAATGTTTGATGACGACACGAATGCCTTTTTACATAATGATCTGGAGAGTATCGCCTCCTTTTTGCATTGTCTAAATACCTTTTGTGTGGGTTAAGGATCTTAAATAAACCACTTGAAAACCACCTTCAAGGCTATTAATAGGAAACAACTACAATTTCTTATGGACGAGGGGTGTCAAGTGATTATAGTGGTCAAATATTCTATGTCCTAGGTATTCCTTTAGACTTTGCTACTATGGGGCAGAGGTGGGATCAAGTTCTTACCAAGATTAACAGAAAGATTGGCTACTAGAAAGGAATTCAAATAAACTCGGTGGTTCATGCCATGGTGATCAGCGCATTCCTCATCACCTCATTTATTTATTTTCTATTGTGTTGGATATTGAAAGTCAAAGATTTGGATAAATTGGAAAAAAATTGCAAAAAAATATTTGGATGGGTGATCCCAATACAAGAGGTGTGCGTAAAATCAAATGAAGATTTTGCAAGTAAAAAAGGATCAAGAGGGTTCATTATTCTAAACATTGAAGCCCTAGTAGATAATTTTACAGCCAAATGGTCAATAAAAGCTTGGAGCAATATGGATATCTCCTTGGCCAAACAATTTTTTTGGAAAAAAGTGAAATCATTTTAGTTGTTCTGCTTTGCGAAAAGCCCAAAGCTTTGTGGAAAGCTTCATAACTCTCCCTAGGCAGAGCCTTTGTGAAAAAGTTTGCAATGTTCTCCTATGTGGGCACATATGCCAAACTGATCTCTCCAACATGGAACCTCTCCCTGACATAATGATACTGCACCTCAATGTGCTTAGTGCAAGCATGGAACTCACGGTTCCTCGCAATTTCCAATGCACTTTGATTGTCAATGAAGATGCTGGTGGTAGAAGACTGACCAACACCCAAATCAGCCATAAGGCATCTTAGCAACACACACTCAACACTCACTATAAAAGCTGCCTTTTAGTCAGCCAACACAATTGGAAGGGGCCACAATAGGCTACTTATTGCTCAACCAAGATATGCATGAGCTGCCAAGCATGAAGCTAAAACCACTGGTGGACACATGAGCGTCATCACAACCTAGTCAGAGTAAAAAAAACGCATGTAAATCTAGCGGTAGTGACCCTCCCTTGGGATAAAACAATCCAAGTAGCTGGGTACCACTCAAGTAGTGAAAGATGCGCTTAACCTGATACAAATGCTTGACACCTGGGCAATGCATAACCTGGCTCATCTGTGAGACAACAAACTAAATATTTGGCCAAGTAATGCATAAGTAAATCAAGCATGCAATAGCCTACTCATAGACAATAACATCAAATGTATCTCTACCATCATGAAGACTCAATCGTAACCTTGTCTCCATAGGAGTGGCAATGGGTTTACAATATTCAAGGCCAAAATGTTGCAATAATGTGTCAATATATTTTGACACAAAGCTATTCCACCATCAACTTGCATAAACTAAATGCCCAAATAATGATGCTAATGCCCCAAATCAGACATCTCAAATGAGGCATGCATATCAACCTTAAAATCAATAATATGCTTCTCATGAGGACGAGTGATCAGCATCTCATCAACATACACAACAATGATCAGAGGAACATCATTTGCATGCTTAACATATAAGGTGCTCTCAGTTGTAATACTCTCAAAACCATGTGCAATTAGATAGGCATGTATCTCTTCAAATGAAGCATGTGGTGCTAGCTTCAAATGCCTTTTTCAATCTGCACACTTGGTTTTCATGCCCTTTTTGCACAAAGCCATGGGGCTGAAAAATATACATTTCTTCATGCAAGTCACCATTCAAAAAGTAGTTTTAATGTCCAACTAATGTACATTCCAACCATGATGAGTTGTAAGTGCACAGATGCTACGAACATTAGTCATTCGGCATGTAGGTGCAAAGCTCTCATCAAAATCAATGCCTCTTTCCTGCACAAACCTTTGCAATAAGCCTAGCCTTATACTTGTCAATTGTTCCATAACGCTTATGCTTTAGCTTGTATACCAACTTAGTGCCAATGGCCTTCTTTCCAGGAGGGAAGTCACATAAAGACCAAGTACCATTTTTCATGATAGCATCATATTCTGATTGCATAGCAGCCATCCAATTTTAAAAATTTTGTGCTTCATCAAATGAAATAGGCTCATTCTCATCATAGAGACTAGAGGTAGCAATAGCATAGCAATTGGATGCAAAGAAGGCACTATAAGATACTAAACGAGTACGATATGATAGAGGTGCATCTAATTTGCTTTCATGCAAAGTCTACACCAGTCATTTTGGCATAGTTTTTGCCTCCTCAATATCATCTCTCATCAAAAAGTGCATCATGTAAATATGCATCAGAAGTTGAAGGATCTGCATCATCATCATATGAAACCTCTAAAGGTTGAGAAGTTGCCTCATTAGGACCAACACTAGACTGTTGACCTATAAAAAGAGGCAACAAAGTGTCATATATGTCTTTGGAGCTAACTGATGTCTCCTTAGTACATGAAAGTAATGGTTGAATACAATCTTCCACAAAAACAACATCATGGCTAACCAAAATGTGTTTAGTTTGTGGATGATACAGATGATAGCCTCTGCTTTCAAAACTCTACCCAACAAAAATACATTTCACTACTTTATCATCCAATTTCCTGTGTTGTTGTTTAGGCACTAATGCATATGCCAGACAACCAAAAACATGCAAGTGAGCAATAGATGGCTTGCGACCATGCCAAGCCTCATATGGAGTGATAAACTGCAATGCTTTAGTGGGACACCTATTAAGTACATATGTTGCACACATGACAGCCTCAAGCCAGAAACTTTGTGGTAAATCGTAACTCTCGACCATACACCTCACTATTACACTTATGTGTTCCTCGAGTAGCTTTGATGTGAACTTTTTCCCTCTACAGGTTTTTTCCCCATGTTACCACATACTTGATACTCTCATATGTGGTGGTACTTTGTACTTAGGGATAATTATTCAGCTCTTAATTCAGTTCAATTCATCATCAATAGAGAGCTATTCCAACCATCATCTTCTCCATGTGCCTTGCTATGTTTGTGCTCTTTGTGTGTGCTTCTCATGTGTCTCTCACACTTCTACACACACCCAACAGTGTTATCAGACAGGTTCAGCTCCTTCTCAAGTGTCGGTTTTTCGCGTTGCAGCACGTGTGCACTTTTAATAGTGCAAATTGACTTCAAAGCATAGAACTATGAATTTCAGCAGCCAAGAAACATTTCCATAGGTGCGCTGGGGTTTTACCCCCATTTCAAAGCCATCGTGGAGTCAGAATCGCCATCAAAGTGACGGTTTGTGAGCTGAAATTTCAGCATTCATTTCAGCTTTCATCGAAGTGAAGAGTTTGTCACATTCTTGTTCTTTTGTGAAATGGCGGGCAGCAATGACATCTGATGTGGTCTTACATGATGAAGCATGTTCTTGTTGCTAAACAACTTTGGAACATAGTGGCAAATGTAGATCGAAGACTCGTAGGTTCTTCTACTTCACAGTCTACCATCACAGATGGAGCTTCTTCTTTGAGTACAGTGGTTTCTCCTTCTCCATCTACACAAGAGCAACTTAGATGGGATGGAAAAGATGCTCAAGCTCATGCTTTGATTGCGCTTTCAATGAAGCGTCAGATAGTTCCACACATTCGGTCATGTTCTACATCGAGACAGGCATGGGACACTCTTGCTTCTTTGTATGCCGTGCGTAACAAAGCACGTGTTGCATACTTGAGGAAGCAACTTGAGGATGTATGTATGGCTGAAAATGAGTCGACGGATGTGTATGTGACACGCATCAAGGACTTGAAAGAGCAATTAGCAAAAACATAGATGAGATCATTCCGGATGTATCACTCATTTCTACATTGTTGAAAGGATTACCAGAATCTTTTCAAAGCTTTGTTACTACACTCCGTTTGGTTGCAAACGGAAATCCTAATATGTATGCATTTGATGAGGTTGTGTCTCTTCTTTTGCAAGAAGAGCAATCTAGAGTGAATACGAGTGGTTTGATTGAGGGAACGCAAGCACTTGCTATCTCACAAAAGGGGAAAAGCAAGTATGGTTCAGTTTTGGGTTCATCAAAACCAAAGCCTCATGCTTCCTCTTCCACTCATTCCTCTAATGATAGTGATTTGCAAAAGAAGAAGAGATGCAAATATTGCCGGAAGGCTGATCATACTATTGATGAGTTTAGAAAGCTTGCTAAACGCAATGAAAAGAAGAAGGAATCTGGCATGTCTATTGCTGAAAATTTAGCAGATGTAAAGAATGATGAAGCTAACATGGCTCAAGATTTTTGGGCATGTGTTTTTACATGTCATTATGATGCTTCTTTGCATTCTAAATGCATGGTTGTGAGTGAGGCTGATTCGGATTGGTTCTTTTATAGCGGTGCTTCAAAGCACATAACATCATGCAAAAGATTTTTTGCCTCTTTGAAAGATGCACCCAAAGGAGGACATGTGGTGTGTGCAAACAATGCCTCTTATCCTATCCTTGGAGTAGGAGTAATTCAACTTATGGCTGCAAATGGAGGTGTGATTCTCTTGAAAAATACATTGTATGTGCCTGGTATCAAAAAGAACTTAATTTCAGTTCCCTTGATTGCCAAAGCTGCACTTCATGTACACTTTGTTGATGATAAGTGTATGGTTCATGATTTCAGCAATGGTGATGTTATCGTGATGTCCAGTACATTATGTAATGGTTTGTATCACATGGATACATACAAGAGGGCTGCCTTGAATGCCTTGGTTGCTCATACTTCTTCCATGGCTGAAATGGAGCTTTGGCATGCTCGTTTTGGTCACTTGAACTTCAATAATTTGCTCTACTTGCAAAAGAAGGACATGGTTATTGGCTTGCCTACACTTGAGTCCATTGAAAAGCATGCATGTGAAGGTTGCATTCTTGGAAAAATGCATCGTGCTTCTTTCCCAAAAGATAGTCATACACACACTACAAGAAAATTGCAACGTGTTCATAGTGATGTATGTGGTCCCGTCAAGACTCCATCTTTAAAGCATGTATATTTTGTTACCTTCATTGATGATGCTACTCGCCATACATGGGTGTATCCTATGAAAGCAAAGATTGAGGTATTTTCTTGCTTCAAAGCATTTTTCAGCTATGGTTGAAAATTTTTCTTCACAAAAGCTTTTGACTCTACGCACGGATCGTGGTGGTGAATACATGTCACATGAGTTTAATGCTTTTCTTCGTGAAAGAGGTATTCCACACCAATGTACGGTGCCATATACACCTCATCAAAATGGTGTTGCTGAGCGTAAAAATAGAACCCTACTTGAAATGGCATGATGTATGGTTAAAGGAAAGCATCTTCCTGATAAATTTTGGATGGAAGCAGTCATGTGTGCAAACTATGTGTTGAATCACTGCCCTACAAAAGCATTGAGAGTCATCACTCCTTATGAGGCTTGAAATGGTCATACACCTATGGTTATTCATATGCATGTGTTTGGTTGTTTGGCATATGCTCTTGTACCATCACACCAACGTCACAAACTTGATGACAAGGCAAAGAAATGTATATTTATTGGTTATAGTGCTGAAAGTAAGGGATATTGTTTGTACCATCCATTGATGAACACAATTATTGTGAGTCGAGCTGTGGTATTTGCTGAAAATTCAGTTTTCCCTCTACTTGAATTCAAAAAACAGCAAACAGTTAGCTCACAAGATGTATTCGATACACTCATGCCTTTGTTCCAAAATGGTGTGCTTGACTATGGCCATGTAGACCAGCCAACTGATGTTCAAAGGGCTGAAAAATTCCAGCCAAATAGGGCTGAAAATGTAGAGAATTTCCAGCCAAACATGGCTGAAAAATTTTTGCAAAAAATTATCAAAACTGCTGGAAATTTCCAGCCACATATGGCTGAATATTTGCGTCAAAATATGGTTGAAAATGAGCATGAAATGCCCACGCATGATCTACATATTGACGATGTTTTACATAATGAATGCATGTCTATCAAGAGTGCACAAACTATGCCAAAGTGGCTGAAACAAACTTTGCAAGACAACAAATTGAGTGCACCTTTACTTGGTAGAACAAGATCAAGCTCTCACCATGCATCAAGTAATTTTGTGGATTATTCTCTTATTGCTATAGCATGTAATGAAGAGACACTTTCTTTTGAAAATGCATGTGACGATCCATAATGGATGAGTGCTATGCAATCAGAAATGGATTCCATGCATAGGAATGGTACTTGGGAGTTATGTGAATTGCCAAAAGGGAAGAATGCCATTGGTAGAAAGTGGGTTTACAAGATTAAGAGAAAATCTGATGGTAGCATTGATCGCTACAAAGCTAGATTGGTTGCCAAAGGATATGCACAACAATATGGCATTGACTATGAGGAAACTTTTGCACCTACTTCACGCATGACTACCATTCATACTGTGGTTGCATTGGTTGCACATCTAGGTTGGAAAGTGCATCATTTGGAAATAAAAACAACCTTCTTGAATGGTGATTTGCAAGAAGAGGCTTATGTGAAGCAACCTCCTGGATTTGCTATGAAAAGGAAAGAGCATATGGTTTGTCGCTTGCATAAAGCCTTGTACGGTCTCAAGCAAGCTCCACGTGCATGGTATGACAAAATTCATAAGCACTTGATTGCTCTTGGCTTCACATGTAGTCCGATTGAAAGCACACTCTATGTATGCAAAAATGGGGTTGATCTTATAGTGCTTGTTCTTTATGTTGATGACATACTCTTGACTGGGTCATGTGATGCAAAACTTGACATTCTTATGGCTTATTTGTAGCTTACTTTTGATGTCACTTATCTTGGTTTTTTGAGCTACTATCTTGGCATCCAATTTGTATCCGTTGAGGGGGGAATTGTTATGCATCAAGCAAAGTATGTTGAAAAACTACTCCAGCGTTTTGACTTTGAGGATTGCAAGCCAGTTTTCACACCAATTGAGACAGGGTTCAGGTTCTCAGTTAAGGATTCCAGTGATGCATTTGACACTTCTCTTTATCAGCAAGTTGTGGGATATCTTATATATGCATGCAACACAAGGCCGTGGCAGTTTCCCAGTTGAGTGGATTCATGCATAGCCCTGCACTAAGCATTGGCAAGCAGTGAAATGTGTGTTTAGATATCTTTGAGGCACTTTGAGCTTAGGTCTCTTCTATGGCAGAGATATTTAGCCATGCTTGCATGCTTTTACAGATAGTGATTGGGCTAGTTGTTATGATACTGACGTGTCCACTAGTGGTAATTGCTTTTTCCTTGGAGACTCATGCATATCTTGGTTGAGTAAGAAGCAACCTACAGTGGCGACATCGAGTTGTGAAGTACAGGGTAGTTTTCACAGCTACAGTGGAGTGTATATGGCTGAGATGCTTATTGATGGATCTTTGCATGGAAATTGATGCTGCTACGCATATTCTCACTGATAGTCAGAGTGCTTTGGTTGTTGCACAAAACCCAATGTTTCATGCACGAACCAAACATATTAAGGTGCATTATCACTATGTGAGAGAGCCTTCATGTAGGAGATATTGATTTGGTATATGTGCCTACACGAGATAATGTGGCAGACATATTCACCAAATCTCCTCCACGGCAAAAGTTTGAAGCCTTTCGCAAAGCTTTAGGCTTATTACCTTGTGAGGGCTGATCTGTCACTCCTTGTATGTGTTCACATCATTCGCTCCAGGGGGGTTGTTACACTTATGTGTTCTTCGAGTAGCTTTGATGTGAACTTTTTCCCTATACATGGGCACTTTTTACTCTAGTGTTGGCTAGAGGATTTTTCCCCATGTTACCACATACTTGATACTCTCATATGTGGTGGTACTTTGTAGTTAGGGATAATTATTCAGCTCTTACTTGAGTTCAGTTCATCGTCAATAGAGAGAGCTATTCCAACCATCGTCTTCTCCGTGTGCCTTGCTTTGTTTGTGCTCCTTGTGTGTGCTTCTCATGTGTCTCTCGCACTTCTACACACACCCAACACTCACCATCTCCATAAGTGACCTCTTCTTCCATTCAACAACTCCATTTTGTTGAGGTGTATACGGCACTGTACACATGTTATATCCCATGTTCAACGAGAAATGCATTAAAGTCACAAGACATATATTCCCCCCTCAATCAAAACAGAGGGTGCCCATTTTACATGCTGGCAGATTTTCAACCAAAACTAGAAATTGTTTGAATCACATAAACACTTTGGATTTTGCTTTGAATGGATATACCCATGCATGCTTGTAAAAATAATCTATGAAAGTCACGAAGTAAAGATAGCTCCCAAAAGAGGGTGTCTGCATAGAACCACTGACATCATTGTGAACAAGCTTCTATTTTTTAGTAGCTTGAACTGAACCATCTTTTGGGAAGGAGGAATGTTGCATTTGCCAAAAATACAACTTTCACATACAAGTTTACTAGGTGCCTGTAGTTTGGGCGAAGAGGACACCATTTCAGATTTCTGTAGGCATAGCAAACTAGCAAAATTCAGATGACCAAAGCATGCATGCCAAAGCTCTGCATCTGACTGTTATGGAGTACCCCCAAGAGAGGTGTGAACCACCTCTTAGTTGTGATTAGATGGGCTCATACATGAGTGCCATGTGGCACCCATGTATGAAGCCATGTGGGGGGATGACTCACCATTTGGAGAGAGAGAGAGAATAAGACAAGGACACCACGCGGCTGGGTGGCACTTCAACGGTGATCTCCGTGTGACCTCGATGCGCGAACTGAAGAGAGAATCAACTCCTGAGCAGTACACGACAAAAACTGGGGACATCATCGGAGCACGATATGACATTGGTATCAGAGCAAGAGTGTGTGGTTAAAAGTTTTAAAGATCTTATGTTTGAGTACAGAGATGTTTTTCGCATTGACTTACCTAGAGGGCTACCACTTGAGAGAGGGGACATTGACCATGCCATAGAGGTTGTTACTAACACTAACCCTATTTGTAGACCACCTTATAGGCTTAGTGTTTCTCAGCATGAGGAGGTTGAGAGGCAATTGCAGGATTATTTAGATAAAGGCTTCATCAAACCTAGTAACTCACCATGGGCATCGCTAATGATCCTAGTTAAAAAGAAAGATGGCTCTATGAGACTATGTATAGATTATAGAGCACTTAATAAGGTAACTATCAAAAATAGATTTCCAATGCCTAGGTTGGAAGATCTATTTGATCAGTTACATCAAGCTAGGTATTTTACCAAGCTTGATCTTAGATCAGGATATCATCAGATCAGGATTAGGGCAGAGGATGTCCCTAAGACTGCATTTAGGACTAGATATGGGCACTATGAGTTTTTGGTGATGCCTTTTGGTCTCACCAATGCTCCTGCCACTTTCATGAAACTCATGAATAGTGTTTTACGGCCTTATCTAGGACACTTTGTAGTAGACTTTTTGGATGACATTCTGATCTATAGTGCGTCAGAAGAGGAGCACTTGGAACACTTGAGAAAAGTATTTCAAGTGCTAAGGGAAAATTTGCTCTTTGCTAAGGAGTCAAAGTGTGAATTTTTCAAGACATAGGTTAGATATCTTGGACATATAGTCTCCCAGGATGGAATCCAGATGGATCCTGAAAAAGTAAGGGCTATTATGGAATGGCCACATCCACGGAACCTGGAAGAGCTGCAGATTTTCCTAGGTTTATTAGGTTTCTATCGAAGATTCATTAAGAACTATGCCAAGATTGCTGTCCCGATGACGGAACAGCTTAAAGGGAAAGGGAAAGCCTTTCATTGGGTGAGATGATCAGAAGCAAAGTATGGAAAAGTTGAAAGTAGCAATTGCTACAGCTCCACTTTTACATATAGCAGATGCCAACAAACCATTTGTGGTTGAGACTGACGCGAGTGATTTTGCCATAGGAGCGGTTTTAGTACAGGATGGTCGACCAGTAGCTTTTGAAAGCAAGAAACTAGAACCGGCTCAAAAGAATTACTCCATCTATGAGAAGGAGTTATATGCAATAGTCCATGCTTTGAAGAAGTGGCGTCATTATTTATATGGTGCCAAAGTCACGATAGTGTTTGATCAAGAGAGCATTAAGTGGCTCTCTAATCAAACGGACCTTAAAGGTCGTAAGGCCCGATGGGCAGAGACCCTTCAAGAGTTTGATTATGAGCTTAGGTATAGGAAGGGAAAGTTTAATGTAGTGGCTGATTCACTTAGCCGCATGCCTATGCTCAATGGACTGAGTTTTACTCAGATCACTAGTGAGCTACTTGAGTCCATTAGAGGAAAATGTAGGCTTGATCCTGCATATTCTGAGATTTGGGAAGCCATAGAGAATGGGGATCGTGATTTACGGGTTTCCAGTGAGGATGGAGTGTCGACGGGTACTCAAGAAGGATTCAAGTGGAAGAATTACAGTGTCCATGATGGATATCTGTTATACAAAGGTAAGGTATGTGTCCCTAGAGATATTGAGATGAGACGACATATTTTATATGAGTGTCATGACACACCTAGTGCGGGACACCCAGGAGTTAACAAGACTTATGATCTTGTTAAGAGGCAGTTTTATTGGTCTGGACTTCATAAAGACGTCCTAGAGTATGTGCTTAAATGCAATAAATGCCAGGTCAACAAAGCTGAGAGGTTGAGGATTGGAGGACTACTCCACCCATTGGATATTCCTAATGGGAAGTGGGAGAGTATCTCCATGGACTTTATAGTCGGATTACCTAAGACACAGAGAGGGCACGACTCGGTCTGGGTAATTGTGGATAGGTTAACCAAAATGGCTAGGTTTGTTCCGACACGTACTACAGTGAAGACACCAGAGTTGGCTAGACTCTTTGTAGAGAACCTATACCGGTTATATGGTCTTCCTTTAGAAATAGTTTCCGATCGGGATAGGAAGTTTATTGGCCACTTTTGGAGAGCGGTCTTCAAAAGGTTGGATACAAAACTTAGCATGAGTACGGCCGAGCATCCACAGTTGGATGGGCAAATAGAAAGGGTTAACCAAATCCTAGAGGATATGCTTCGAGCATATGTAAATGAAAGGCAAACTAATTGGGAAGAGTACTTACCTATAGTAGAGTTTGCATATAATAGTGCCAAGCACTCTTCCACTGGGCATAGTCCATTTATGCTTATGTATGGGTTTCAACCAAGAGCTCCTTATGTAGTAGGCTTGCAGAATGAGAAAGTTCAAGCTGCAAAAGACTTCTTGGAAGAGATGAATGATATGCTTAGGCTTGCTAGAGACAGCATTAGGAGAGCTCAGGATAGAGCTAGAGCCTATGCTGACCCTCAAAGGAGAGATATTAACTTTGAGGTAGGAGAGCAGGTCTATCTTAGAGTTCCATCTAGGTCTGAAACCATGAAGACGGGACCTTGTCCAAAACTATCTCCTAGGTATTGTGGACCTTTCCAAATACTTAAGAGAATAGGAAAGATGGCTTACCAGCTCCAACTTCCAGAGAATAGTCAAATCCATCTAGTTTTTCATGTTAGCCGGCTTAAGAAAAGGTTGGGTGAATCTGACAACCTCATTCTAGATAGTGAGGTAGTAGAGCCTATTTCTATGCAATCTATTCCACATGAGCCAGAGAGCATACTACGCACTCGAGAGAAACAGACGAGGAGTCACTTGTATAAAGAGTGTCTAGTAAAGTGGAAAGATAGTTTCAGAAGATAGTGCCACATGGGAGCGGGTTAGCACCCTTCAGAGATGGTTTCCCAGTTTTAGCTTACCTTCCCAAGAGTCTTCTTAAGGGGAAGGATATGGGGAAACAACACGGAGACAGGACCATGTATTTATATACATGGGGATATAGTGGGAGTGGTAATACTATTATTTCTCTCTTTCTTTTAGACCTTCCAATACCATTTTTGAGGACAAAAATGGAACTAAGGGGAAGGAAATGTTATGGAGTACCCCGAAGAGAGGTGTGAACCACCTCTTAGTTGTGATTAGATGGGCTCATACATGAGTGCCATGTGGCACCCATGTATGAAGCCATGTGGGGGGATGACTCACCATTATGGAGAGAGAGAGATAATAAGACAAGGACACCACGCGGCTGGGCGGCACTTCAACGGTGATCTCTGTGTGACCTCGATGCGCGAACTGAAGAGAGAATCAACTCCTGAGCAATACACGACAAAAACTGGGGACATCATCGAAGCACGATATGACACTGACAAAGCCTAAGAATCATGTACTACACATGTTGAATCATTCACAAATTTTTATAGTCTATGAGCTTATACAACCCACGACATAAAATGATAGAAGCAATGATGACATCTCCATTTGATAGATCATGAACTATACATCTATCATCAACAAAAATTTCACGACCAAGACAATCTTGGCAAAAGTTGAAACTGATAATAGATCCTTCTTGAACCCTGGCACAAGTAAAGCATCCAACAATGTAAAAGAACTACCATCAATAGTAGTCAGAATTATCTTGCCAACTCCCATGACAGGATAAGATGATTTATTGGCGCATGTGATAGTATTCTGTATAGGGTCAAGCTCGAGTGAAGTGAAGAAACTGCGATGCGAGGTAATATGTTTGGTTGCTCCACTACCAAAGTACCAAACATCTGAGTCTACTGGAGACATACACAGTTCATGAGAACATGGATCATAACTATAAATAGTCATAAATTCCCATTCTTCATTCTACACAAGATTAGATTAGCAGACTCTACTATAGGAGTAGAGGCCTCTGCAAGAGCCACTCTAGAATCTTTCTTCCTTGCCTCTTTAGGAGCCAATTTTGGACAAATCTTTATGACATGATCATTTCCTTTAGAGTATTGCAAAATAATTTCTGCTTTCTATTTTCTTCTCATCTCTATCATCCTTATTTGATTTGTGCAAAATTAGTAGATTTTTGCTTACTAGTAGAAGAGTTCCATTTACCTTTGCCCTTCTGAATAGCTAGGAAAGCTTGATCTACAACACATATAATGGACCTATTCTGCCTAGGCTGATCTTCCTGCAACAGAAAAGAGACTAACTCCTCAGATTTTAAGGAATTTGGATTGCCTTTAGAAAACTATCCATGGAATGTTCTTCATTCATGTGCTCACTCTCCAATTGTTTTCGGAGGTAAGCAACATGAGCCTCATTCCTTGCTTGATATAAAGTGGTAAGTGTATCCCAAGCATCCTTAGTTGTTCTAGAAGAGCGAATGTGAGGAATAATGGCATGTTTGACAAATAAGGCTATCAATGCATGCTCTTGAGCATCTCTACCATCACAATAAATTTTCTCTACAATAGGTGTAGCAGGAACCATGGCACAAATAGGAACACGAAGAATATCATTATCTTCAATGTCATGTGCATCACCTTCAACAACTGTGTTTGTAGGTGTAATAGGATGTTTTTCAACACCCTACACAATATTCCAGAATCCTTTTTCAACCAATACATGATGGATCGTATAAGCCCATAATGGTTAATTGGTACCATCCAACTTATCCTGAACAGCCAGCATATGGAATACATCACTACTTTTAGCCATGGCCACTGACTAAAATACCCTGATGCAAAAAAATGACTATATCTCAAAAAGTTGAATAGAACTACCCTGTCGAGTTATGCTAAACTTGTAGAAAACTTTGAGATGCTTATACTAGTGAACCAAAACTTGTATATAGCTTTGGCACAAAAAGATGAAATTGTCTGCACAAGCACTACAATAGTGTGTTTGGAGGTCAAAACAAGCTCAAATCTCCTAATGAACCTAAGTATGCTCACCAAATTGTGAGCGATTCTGAGACTGTGATTGCAGGGGTTTTGACGATGCCCTAGATGAAGTAGTGACCTGCTATGATACCAATTGGTGGAGTTCGAGGTCTGTAGAAGCACGCAAATAGCACAAGGAAGAAGAAGAAGCTTGGAGTACAACACACAATACTGAATGTATTACCAGTAGAATGTACTAAGATAAATGACCCATTAAGGTTATAGGCGTATATACAAGCTAGGGGAAAAACCTCTTAAAGAGGGAAAAAAGTGCCCCCGCAGTCCTAGTGTGTTCACACACATCACTAGCTAAATATATCAACAACTATGATCCCCTCTAAAGAGCACAAAATCTATGGAATACATGGTTTCATTTGTAAAAGCATCTCTAGAATCAAGACAAAAGTCAATGGATTATATTCAAGGACATTGACACAACTTTGAGAATGGAATATGAAGAATGGTGCTTGTTAAGAAATAGAATTAATGCTTGGGATATCTCAAAGTCCCACCTCCTCCTCAAGCAGGATCCCCCTTAGATTCAAATGGCAAAATCTTAGACAAAAATCCTAGTTTTAAGAGAATTTTGGACCTTAATATCTCCCTTAATAGTAATGTGTTTGACATGATTGAATATCAAATGGGATTTCAAGTTCCTTTCGCTATGGAATTCCCTCATTGAGAATAAAAAAATCTATTCTAATGTGGAAAGTTCCCCATCAAGGAATTTGGACTGATGTTAATGCGAACAAAATTGTGGGGCCTCTCCATGGTGTAAGCTTTGTCTCAATGGTTTGTGCCAAGGAGCTTTTTGGTTTGATAGTTTGTGGAGAGAATTTTGTCTTTACAGACCCAAATAAACTCAAAAGATGCCTTACTTGCAGAAGTAATCAGTTGCACTACGACATTGTGGAAAGCCATTAAGGGAGATTCTCTTTGGCAATTTTGGAAAGAAAGATGAATGGCCAACTTTAGCAACCCTCCAAAAGAGTGGTCTGTTGACAAGATCCTTAGACTTTTAGGTAGAAAAATCTATAATTGTAAAAAGTTCCCTCCCTTAAGACATCATAGGATGTTTGTTTTAAAGAACAAGATCCTTGACAAATGGGCTCCTCATGAGAGGGATGAATAGATGATTAACATGTTGTGTAGCTCTTATTAAAGGTTTATTTTTTAGTTATTTTCCATATATTAGGCCTACTCATTGACAAAAGTGTTCCTACTACCTTCAATCCATCAAAGTAATTTCTTCCTCCCCTATTTTGTGGGATAAGGGGGTCCCATGGGCACTATGCCCCCTTCTCTTGTATAGTTGTTGTTTCAATTAATCCATGCAAGGGATAATAGGCCTCGCCAGAACTTCCTATTTAAAAGTAAAAATCAAAATAATTCCCCCCTTCCTTGATGTGGTCTACTTCTTTGAATCCCTTTACTCTTTAGAGGTGACTAGGTTTTTGATGTTTCTTGATGGTCTTTTGCCTCCTATGTATGGAAGATCTCTCTAAAAGCTCTCCTAACTTCCCACTCTCACTTTAAGGTCAACTTAAAAATATAACACCTTAAAATCAACATAAGATTTTTAAGGAAAAAAATTACTAATGTGTGAGAATCAAAACTAGCTTTTCAGGAAGCTCTAGAGCTCAAAAGATGGATTTTTTATGAAAAAAATATTTTAGTTTAGGTTCTTGAAGGTCAAAAGAGGCAAACATGACTTTTCCAAGATCAATTCAAAGATGGAGTTTAGGACAGTCATTGCTTTTCATTTTTTCTAAAAATTTGAGTTTTTAGGAGCCTATGGCTCTTGCAATCTTGTGTCAAGACTTGTGTGCTTTCAAAATTTAAATGTCGCCTCAAGCTCCAAAATCCCACATGTGATTGTTGGTGTGCATCAGCCCTTTTTGAGTGTTTTGAAGAATTTTATGCCTTTTCTCTATTCGCCTATGGCTATAAAAGATAATAGTGGATCCTTTTTTCACATACATGCACATAAACAATTGCTCTAGCTTGTCTTGAGCTAGGGAAGTTGTTACATTGCAAAGAGACTTTTCTAAAGGTTTTTCCTATGCTAAAGGGTATTACTAAGCTCCATAAGCTTCCTTAGCTAATGAACAACCCAATTTGATGCCAGAAACCCACTCTGCAAATAATTGATTATGTTAATATATTTTAGTAGTGATGTGTTGAACACACTAGGACCACTGGGGCACTTTTCCCCTCTTTAGGAGGTTTTTTCCCTCAGCTTGTATATATGCCTATAACCCTAATGGGTTACTTATCTTTGTATATTTAGTTGGTAATGCATTCAGTTTTTTATGTTGCGCTCCAATCTTATTCTTCTTCCTTGTGTTGTTCGCATGCTTCTGTAGACCTCAAACTCCAACAATTTTTATCAGAGTAGGTCGTCGCTTCATCTAGGTCATTATCATCTCTCCTCCGATTATAGTCTCTGTTGAAGAATCACTCACAAATTTGACATATAAATAGACATAAAGACGAAGAAAGACAAAGAGAAGCAGAAACAAAGCATTCAGAAAATCAAGCCTTAGTGAAGGGACAAATTCACACCTGTAATATACGGTGTAGAAACTTCCAGAAGTATGAGTTTTGAATCTGGAATAAAAATGTATATAAGAGAGTTGAGAGAGTGCATAGTAGAAGAATATAGAAGTGAGATATAGAAGACGCCAGAGATTGCGTATGTAGAGATGAATAATAGAACTTGAACTGTCGGGTATTCATCTGAGAGAGATGGTAAGGAATAACTACTCAGAGTAGGAGAGTTTTCCATAGCTATGAGCAAAGTGAGGCCAAGCTATTTTTTGTACACATCTTCTCTAATAGAAAACACATGTTCATGTGGAAAGATCTGAGCGCGTTATTCTTGTGTGAAGAAATCTAAGTGATTTCATGTTACTGTGAAAGCTAGTTAACAGTTATAATTTTCTCAATAAACATTTTCCGGTACTTGTACAAGTTAGATCTCGCAACATAGTGAAAAGTTTTTTATGAGAGCTCATCTTGAAGCTAATAGTCTCAACTATAAGTTGATCAAAAGATTTCTGTGAAACGGACATGTACACACAATACTAAGTCTGACCGTAAAGAATTGATGAAGTTTTTTCTCAAACTTCACATAGAGTTTATTCAGTGAAGGAAGCTCATGTATTACTTACTTACTTCATCAATAATTACTTGAAGTAATCACAAACAGATTTGCAGTTGATTCCGGTAAGATTCCGATAAGATTACGGTGACAGTCCGGTGAAATTCCGGTGATATTTTGGTGAGTTTTAAAGCTCAGTTTTGGCACAGTTAAGTGACGGAAACATTATTTAACTGTAAGCAAACACAGCAGTGTAAAATTTGAAGTAAATCAATTCAGAATTGAAGCTTGAAGGAAACGCAAAGCTTTCTATAAAGTGAATTTTCAGTTTTCACTAAAATAGTAGTAAAGTTTTCAGGTTGCTAAGCTACTGATGATTATAGAGGTGTTCTAACATCACTTTAGCTTAGTTCTAGTTGAGGCGTGGCAATTTTCCACAGTCTTGTTAGTGAACAAGCTTTTGCCACGACATCACATAACCTCAACAAAGTGGTATCAGAGCAGAAAAGGTTCTGAAGAGCAGAAAAGGTTTCTCAAAAGTAGAAACGGAAGTGAAGATACAAGAGAATTTGAAGAACTTTATGAAGAAAGGTGAAAGCTGAGATTATCAACAGCAAACGGCATCAAGAAATGTTCCGAAGTAATTCTCAAAGGTAAAGGTTTATAAAAGGTAAAATCTTTTAACATTACACTCACCGGCAGTAATAGAAACAAGAAGATTATGGTAGATCATATCTCTATTGACAAATTGGACAGAGATAATTATCCCGCATGGGTAATGCGCATGGAAGCCTTACTTATGAGTAAGGAATTAATGATATATGTGACAAGAGAAGAAAAGAAGCTGAATTTTGAAGACGAAAGTCAACCAAAGAAAGAAGAGTTAGAAGCCTTGAAGCTGTGGCAGAAGAAAGATGCAATGGCAAGAGCTTATATCTACAATACCATTATAGATCATCTACTACCGCACATTAGAGGTCTGGAGAAAGCGGAAGACATATGGAGTGCATTGGAAGATCATTTCCAAAATACGACGAAAGCTAGGAAGGCTAGCTTATGGTCAGAGTTTACAACGTTCAAGAAAAAGCAAAGTCAAAGCATTAGTGATTATGTCACTAAGATGAAAGACTTGGCAGATAGTCTTGGATCTATTGATGAAGTTATCGAAGATCACAGGTTGATAGCACAAGTGCTTGTAGGACTGAGAGGAGATGAAAGGTGGAAACCTTTCATACTCTCAACTAAACTTTCTTTAAATCATTTTGTACTAGATTTAAATCAGTTGCTTGGACTAATGTTAACGTTTGAGCAAGATTTGAAGACAGACGGAGATAAAGGACATATTTCGGCTATGTATGCAAAGAATAAGAAGAAAGGTGATAAAGGTAAAGAAAAAGATGAAGAAGAAATGACTATTCAAGCAAATTTTGCAAGAGGAAGAGGTAACGTAAGAAGTAAAAGAGGTAAAGGAAGAGGTAATCAGACTAACAACAAGAAGACTTGTTGGATCTGTGGATTAAGCAATCATTTGGCTCATGATTGCTGGCATAATTCTCAAGGATCAAGTCAGAATCAGAACAATAACAGTAGAGGCAGAAGTGGAAGATATCAAAGAGGAAGACAAAGCCAAAGAGGCGGATATGGTAGAGGTGGAGCAAGAAGTTGGGGACAGAATCAGTCTCACAACACTACCTACTACAACTATGTGAATGATACGCAAAATGACGGTCATACAACGTTGATGATGAACTCGATAAGTATGTCAGAGAATGAAGACCTCAAGGTATTCTATATTGACTCCGGTTGTTCAAATCATTTGTCACGAAATATAGAATTGTTATCAAAACTTGAAGGAGGTATTTCAAATCATACAGTACAGACATGTGATAATACAAAACATAATGTAAGGTCAATTGGAAAGGTAAAGTGTAAGAATGGAGCTGACCTACTAACAAATGTTTTGTATGTTCCAACAATCCCAAAGAATCTGATCAACGTGGGTCAGATAGTAGAAAAAGGTTTTCAAGTCAGGTTTACAAATGAAGGAGTATTTGTTGAAGATCCAAAGAAAGGATACAAAAAAATTATCCATGGTAAAAAGGAAGGTAGAATTTTTACTCTTAAAGTACAAGAGAATGTTGGTCAAGCCTTGATCACACATGGTGATGAGGCATTTACAGAGTTAGATCTCTGGCATAAGAGGTTAGGACATTTTAATGAAACAAGAATCAAAACTATGGTAGAGAAACAATCTGTCAGAGGATTACCAAATATGAAGAATCAACATATGATTCACAAGTGCGAAGCCTGTCAGATGGGAAAAGCCCATAGGTTACCATTTCAAAAGAAAGGGTACAAACACGATGGTGTGCTAGAGCTCATACATACAGATGTATGGGGGCCGAAAAAAGAAGGATATATCAGTGGCTCAAGGTATTATGTTCTTTTTATTGATGATGCAACAAGATGGATAACTCTTTATGTTTTGAAAGAGAAGTCAGAAGTATTTGGAGCTTTCAGGCATTTTCATGCATATGCTGAAAGACTTACAGGACAGAAACTTAAAAGACTAAGGTCTGATGGAGGAGGAGAATATTTTTCTCGAGAGTTCAATGATTATATGTGGAATGCAGGTATCAAAATAGAAATAACTTGCAGGTATACACCGCAACAAAATGGAGTAGCAGAAAGAAGAATCCGAACTCTAGTTGAGTTTACAAGAGCAATGTTAAAGGAGAAGAATTGTCCAAACTATCTTTGGGCTGAGGCTGTAAATACAACAACATATCTGGTAAATAGATTACCATGTATAGCTTTAAATGGGATGACCCCTTATGAAGCTTGGTGGGGCAAGAAACCAACACTTGATCATTGTAAAGTGTTTGGATCAGTTGCTTATGCTTATGTACCATCACAACTGAGACATAAGCTTGAACCAAAAGCTGAAAAATACATGTTCATTGGATATGATGAAAAGCAGATGGGTTATAGACTATGGAGTCCTCTAACCAAACAGTTTATTGTTTCTAGAGATGTGACATTTGATGAAGGAAAGAGCTGGTATACATATAAAGAGCATAGTGTTGAAACACTTGAAGAAGAGATAAGAAGAATTGAAAAAGGTAAATCACATATGCAGGTAAATGGAGATGAAGATCATATGCAGGCAAGTACGTCCAGGATCGGATCAGGTATGAGAAATGAAGATGGACCAAGATTTGATGAAGATGTGTATTCAGATACACATGAAGAGTTTGAACCAAGAAGGTCAAACAGAGTTAGGAAACAACCGACAAGGGATTCCTATGACACTTCTTATTTGACTCAGAAAAACTATGCTTACTTAGTAAAGGAAGATGAAGAACCTCAGAATTACAGTGAAGCAAAAGGTAAGAAACAATGGGAAGAAGCAATGAAGGAAGAATTCAATGCGCTGGAAGAGAACAAGACTTGGGAACTTGTTCCAAAACCAAATGGTAAGAAAGTGATTGGAAATAAATGGGTTTACAAAGTTAAGAAACTTGCAAATGGAAGGATAGCCAGATACAAAGCTAGACTGGTGTTGGCAGTCAAGGAACTGAAGGACTCACAAGACAAGGAAGTCAACGGAGGGAGTCGGAGCGAAGAGAAGGTACAAGCAGACAGAGTAGTCAAAGAAGATCTGGCAAGTAGGCTATCTAAATTTTTCATGCATCAAAGAGGTGGGCACACAAGAAGAAGGAGCAAGTAGGGAGCTCCAGGAAATGTATGTCAAATTGTTAGAAGAAGTCCCTACAAAAATAGTGATTTTCATAACTAAAAACCATTGTAAATACCATTTCATATTTTTGTAGCTCCATTTTGTGCAAGCCAAGGAGTCCTTGAGCTTGAGGAGCTTTAGAAGTACCTACCTATCAGTTTTCACATTTTTTAGACTCCGTTTGAACCTCCAAATAGGCCAGAGAACCTAATTTTTAACTAGGCTGGACACTAGGTCTGGACAAGGCCAAAAACTAGTCAAAAACTATAAATAGAGCTAGATAGCTCATTTTTAAGGTTAGCTTGTAATAGAATTGAACTTGTATGAGCATTTTGGAAGTAATCTAAAAGAACTCCATTGTCTTTCTCTTTGTCTTGCCGTGTGTGCACGTGTGTGTATGTGTGTGCATGTTGGTGTGCTTCTCACTCACGCACTTGTGCCTTCACTTGCTCGAGGTCATCATACAATCCTCATGTCTTCCCGGATTGACATTAAAGGAGGTGCTACTCATCACTGAGCTACACCAAATTTTGGCGCCGTTGCCGGGGATCGAGCTTTGAGGACGAGCGTGTGATGGTAAGACATAGAGTTGTGACATTGGCGTTGTAGGTAATCTCTTTACTTTTTCTTATTTTTCTCTTTCTTACCTCACCATCATCATCCTCACCATATCCGATCTCCATCTCCATCATCGCAGAAATTTCAGTTTTTGATCATATCACCTTCTACCTCCCATTTCCCTCATTCCACTTGTGAGAGAGAGCGAGAGAGCAACTTGTGTGCTTGGATGTTTTGCTTGTTTCTTGAGCACTCTTGCAGGTTGTTGCTGTATCACCCTGTCCAGCAGGCTACGCAGGTACAAACAAGCTCGAAACTGTCTCTGTGTCGCCGACATCTGTCGATCCCGATCGACAGAAAAATCGCTTATTTGGTAAAACAAAGTACACCATAATGATACACATGAGGCGCACATCCTAAATCACTAAACACAGTAAAAAAATTCTGAGTTCCTCTGTCAATCGTGATCGACACCGTCGATCGCGATCAACAGCCACGATCGACAGACCTTGTCAATCGCGACCGACGTGTCGATCGCGATCGACAGACCTCACGACCGACAGACTGCCGTGTAGGATTCAGTCAATCACGATTGACACTGTCGATCACGACTGATTGAAAGTTGACGATTGACACAAAAATTCGCGTTGCCACGTGTCCATCGTGATGGACAGAACCTCGATCGACTGAAATCACGGTGAAAATCTCGGAAAAAGTGTCGATCGTGATTGACACCATCGATCGTGATTGACAGGACTCACGATCGACTCTGTCGATCGCGATTGACACTGTTGATCGCGATTGACGTGTCGATCGCGATCAACAAGCCCCGACGGACACCTCTATCAATCGTGATTGACAGACCTGTCGATCGCGATTGACAAGCTTTTTCGGCCAATTTTCTAGGGTTTATATTAATGGATTTTGGGGAAAATTCTAGGCATACTTATCAAGAAAATAGTGATTTGTGAGGTTTCGACACTTGTAACTTGAAAGAAAATCTTGTTTCCCTGATGACCTGTTTTACCGTGTTTTAACCCTAGATCCCTGAACTGTCATATCTTCCTCATACAAAATCCGATTGCTGTGATTCTTGTTTTGTTGGAAAGCTTGCGGGGAGTAAAATTAATACCAGGATTATTAGACATAGTATTTTTAAGTGATCCATATCTAGGGGGAGGGAAACTCAGGGATCTCTAGAATTGTGTTCCAGAGAGACATGGTGCAAATTGACCTATGAATTACATGAATGAAAGTGATTTTTTGTGTCCTTTTAATCTAAGTCTTGAGCTAACTTTGGGACTTTTATAGGTCCACTGAGAGCACTAGAAGGCATCCAAAGCAAGGGTAATCTGCAAGCTTGAGAACTGGGTTCTTGAGCACCAAAAGAGCACGGGATCTGCAAGAGAGGTTGGAATATTCTCAATGCCCTCTGTCCATTTCTAGCTTAGGCTAAGTGCGAGTAGTGCTAGAAATAAGCTAGGGCAACGATAGGCACGAGACAAGTCAAGACTATCTAAGAAATCAAGTTCAAGTCAAGAGATAACCTGTGTGTGACCAACAACTTTAAAGGAAAAGAACCTAACGTGAGACGATCAACATTCAAGTGTGAAAATTAACTCAAGTGTTCCTGACGACGTGATATCAGACAAGATCATAACCACAATAATCAACTAAAAAGAATCAAGTGACTGATACAAAAGAACTCAGCAACGAGGTTGTACCTTGGGTAAAAATTGGGATTGCTCAAATAGGCATATGAACCTTAGATCAAGACGACACCTAGGAAGAGATAGACAAAGTCTTAGGTCTTCAGAGGCTAGTGTTAATCATACTGCTAGGTCTTGGGCCTAGCAGTTGAGCCATTATTCGCACCACCCTAGCTCTGAAACTAGTGAGTCAGAGATGTCCCACAGTATGGAGAGATCTACAGGAAGTTCAGGTGTGCCATACTTACATAGGGTAGAAGGCCCCTACAAGACGTAGCTGGAATACCTTAGGACCAACTGACTAGGTGTTAGCATCTATGAGGACGGCCTAGAAAGATCAGTGGTCCAGATTAAAAACCCTGACCAATCCATTGGACTAGAACACCCAGCTGTCAAGTTTGAAAATGGAGCATACTTGGACAAAGAAGGAACCATATATGTAGTCGCCAGTCATCCAGATAGGACAGAAGAATTTGGAAACGTGATCCCGAAAATGGATTTAGGTGACCTGGAGCAAGGAAACATGGGTGTAGAACCTAGAACCCCCCGAGGCAAATCTGTTCTCACTAGGATTATCACACCAGAGTGGATTTCCCAAGACAATAAGAGCATAGATCTACTCCTGAACCGAGAGACTGATGAAGCCTTTTGGAGGTATAGATCTGATCAGCCGAATGAGGTAGGAACAATCATGATATATGAGTTCAAAGATCCTGATAGCCCAGGCAGAGTGACCTACTTAGATCACGCTTCAGAGAGGATCTTTGTGGTTACAGAAAATGATAGACATGCTAACACTTGGAAAGGTGAATTTATTTTCCCCCAACCAAGATCGAATGTGTCCTTTGGTCACCCAGGAGCTCGAACATCCCAAGCTCACGGAGCTCAAAGAGACAGACATAGAGATAGATCGGAGGTAAGCTTTGCCAACCTAGTGGGAAGAGAAAGAATGAGAATGGAAGCAAATAGAGTGGAACCTGAGGGACTTAGAGCCCCAAGGAACCAAAGGAATGCGGATGAATTCCCTCTACCAAGACCTAGAGAGCACACAAGGACTTTGAGACCGACCCAGTTAGTTAAGTCCATGAAGAACTACTTTGATGGCACAGGAGACCCATATGATCATGTGGCTGAGTTTAGGCAAGCCTTGAGAGCTGGACAAGTTGAGGACCTATTCACACAGTATAATGCCTTTGGCCTAACCCTTAGGAACACAGCCCTAACATGGTTTCAACCATTGAATGAGAGGCAGTTTAGGAGCATAGACCAACTCTTAGAGGCTTTCATCACTGAATTCTCTAAAAGTGGCATAAGGCATAATACTTCCTCATTGATACATAGCTTCAAGCAGACCCCTCAGGAGACCGTGAGACTTGCAGGAAGAAGGTTTAGGCAATATCTTGAGAGATGCCTTGTTCCTGAGTTACCCACACCAGCCAAACAAGTGGCCTTATTCTTGGATGGATTGCTAAGTATAAAGTTGCGATCCTATGTGTACTTGAAGGACCCTAGGACCATAGAAGAGTGTTTACGCATGTGCATTGACATTGAGGATAAACTAGGGGAGGAACTAGAGCTTTCAAAAATCTACAAAGATTCCGATAGTGCTTCTAGCCTCTCTTCCTCGCAATCTACATCAATTGAGGAACTCGCTGAGAAAGTAGCTCAAAAACTAGGTGTCTCTAGTAAACAAATTCCTAGATTTGCCCCAGTAAAGAGGTGCTATACTTGCGGCGGTGACCACATGGCAAACGTATGCCCTATTATAGCCCAACCCCAAGTGAATCCCAGTAGCCAATACTGCACCATAGAACGGAGGTACACTAACCACACCGCATAAGACTGCCCTTATAACAAACAAACTGTCAGGCAAAATTACCCTCAGCCATATCCACAACAGGGAAGATATCAAAACCAATATCCACCACAACAGTATGCTAGGCCTCAACAAACCTACCAACCACAATATCAGCCCCAACAAAGACCTCAACCAGTGTTAGCCCAACAACCTCCTGCTCCAACCAATGTGATCCCTGTAAAGTACGCAGCTGTAGAAGAGAACCTGAATAGAGCCATAGTGCTAGTAACACCATTGCTGTCAGAAAGTGACCTGAGTGATCATAGTTTTGATTACACTCACATAGATAGTCCACAGGCTTACTACATGCAGTCTCCTGAACATTGCGAGTCCTACTATAGTGAAGAACCGAGTGAACCTAGTTGGGAGCCAGATTACACGAATGTCATGTATGCAAACCCCAACTCTAGACCTCAACCTAGGCAGGTAAGACCCCCATTCCCTAGAGGGCCATGCTACAGATGTCAAGAGATCACCTCATTCGTGATTGCCCCATGCCTGCACCCACACAACCCCCGACAGTAACAATACAAGGCTTTTGTCAAGATTGCGGCAAAGAGCATCTCTTACGAGATTGCCCAAATAATCCCAATAATATGCCAAAAATCACTCCTATTAATGTTATTGGAATAGTTGTAGACTCTACAGGAAGTGTGACTTCCACTGCACCAGTACAGGTAGTCACTAGAGCTCAAGCCTTGCAACAGAACCAAAGTTTAGGCCAGGAGAAAAGTGCTGAGGCTAGTGAAGCTGAGAGCATAACCAAGAAGAGGACTAGAGCCTGGAGAGATAGTAGAGAGAGAATGAAGAGGCAATGGGCTAAGAAAATGAGTGAGCTCGAGGAAAGTCTTAGAGAAACAAGAGCCAAGATAATTGAACTCACATCTCAAACTCCCTCTCACACTACCCCACCACCACCATTCATATCTCCATCTGATCCAACCCCTTCCAACCCGCCTCATGCTACTCCACCACCCCCTAGAGTAGGATCAGTCCTAGCAGATCCCACTCCTGAGGACCTAAATATGATGCTCAAAGCATATCAAGCCCGAATCCAAGAAGGGCCAAACGTAACCGATCATGAAAAGTGTTACCCTAGAGCAAAACTAGAGCTTGAATGAACCAAAATTTGTGCTAAGATGGTGGAATTGGCTCAAACGATGTTTGAAGCCAGATGCCTCTTTAACATCTCTGGTTCAGCTAAGACGTAGTTGCACTTTGATGGACTGCTAGAAAGGTTGGAGAGGCTAATAGCACAATCAGAAAAGGAACCTGTCTCTCAAAATGAGGGCAAGGCAAGTGAAAGAGAAAGCCTACCTGCCCAGGAAGCTTATGTTCCTAACTCTACGGAGCTAGACACATCTTCTTCTATGAATCGGTTCACACCAGAATTCCTACGAGAGATTCAAGAAGACAAATGGGCTAAAGAAAGTGAAGTCCCTCCTCCCATTGAACTTGTGGATGATGCACATGACCAATTCCCACAAGACATCCCATCCATTTATGAAGAGCAAGAGAGCACTCAATCTCAGGAGAGATTAGACTTTGAATCTAATTCCATACAAGAACTACCCCATTTCACAAGCCCATGGGAGGCAAAGTCCACGTGTATGAGAGCACCCACAATCATGGTAAGAAATGAAGACTCAGTCATACCTAGGAATGCAGAGGTAGTGAAAAACACTAAAGTGTAGTGTAACCTCACTTTAGAAGAGCTACTCAAAGTAAGGCCAGAGCTATGGAAACATGTAGCCAAACAAGTACCAGAGATAGCAAAACCTCGTTCCCAGGTAGGATCTCATAAAACAGTGCCAGAGATACCTTTGGACAAGATAGGAGACATGAGCGAGGGAGAAAAAGGAAACACCTATCTTCCCATCACCCATCAAGGATACACAACCAAGGCAATTCTCAACTCGTGTGCATGAGTTGCAATTGCTACCACCTCCTTATGGAAACATTGGGGCAAGCCAGCACTCAGGCCCACGAGGATGAAACTGCAAATGGCTGATGGTCACATAGAAAGACCCTTAGCTTGCTAGAAGGAATAACTCTCACTACTTGTGGTGTAGAGTTTGAGCACACCTTTGCTATATGTGACTTTAGCAAAAATCATGCCTATGAGATGATTTTGGGAAGACCATTTATGCGACAGTTGCAAGTGGTACAGGATTGGGGAACCAACTCATTATACTTGAAACACTTAGGTGTTACAACCAAATTCAATCTCAAGGATTACTCTCATAGAGATGTCCCTCCTATCCAATGGAATCCCATCCATAGAGCCAAAGATGATGCTGAGTCTGTGCATTCCATAGGATCAGGATCCTGATGGATGCATGAAGACACCCATTTATGGATGTGCAAAGTAGCAGTAGAGGAAGAGAAGAGAGAAAAAGCCAGAGAGGTAGGTGCGAAGGAAACACATAGATCAATTCAAGACCTAGCCTATGCACCTGTAGTATTTCCAGACGAAGAATTTGAACCTCACGGCTGGGTAGAAATTTTAGCAATAATGGATGTAGCCATCAATGAAGAACAATGGACACCTCAGTGTGACGAGGATGGCTATGATATTTCAGTCTTCTCCATAGAGCCCATCATGGGAGAGGCAGTTCTAGAAGAATGCAAACCTAGCCCTAATGCATTTGAGGATGCAAGTGAGTCCGATCTAGAGTCAATCATTATGGACCCACCTTTTGCATCAGATGAAGAATACTTCTATGAAGTAGAAGCTCATCCTCAGAGACATGGAGAGCTTACAAATGATGTAAGGTTAATCACATAAGTGACCCCTAAGAATGAAGGAAAGAAAAGAAAGAAGAGAGAAGTCACACGAGAAGAGGAAGAATCTTTGTTTGAGGTCCCTGAAAACTTTAAAAAGTATGAGATAGACGATAGAAGAGTCATGGTAAGGATGCCAAAAGGAGAGGCACAATCAGGAGAGGCCTATGATAACAAAGAAACCACCAAGAAAATAGTGGTAGCCCTAGAAGAAGGAGAGGAGAGATGCACATACATAGGCCATGACCTAACAGAGGAAGAAGAGCATGCGTTAATAGCCTTGCTAAGAGAATACAGAGATGTATTCACTTGGAGTTACAAGGATTTGAAAGGTGTTGACCCAGACATATGCTCACACATAATTCCCATGACCTCAGATGCCAAACCCTCTAAACAGAAGCCATATACATATAACGATAATTATGCTGCTAAGATCAAAGAGGAGATAGATAGACTGGTAGAAGCTGGATTCATCTATGAAATTGAGCACACCGAGTGGGTATCCCCCATTGTAGTGGTGCCCAAGCAGAATGGAAAACTACATGTGTGCATTAACTTGAAGAAGGTTAATGCAGCCACTATTCGAGACAACTATCCGCTTCCTATCACTGAGCATCTGCTAGAAAGAGTAGCAGGCAAGGAAGTGTACAGCTTCCTTGATGGATTTTCGGGCTACAATCAAGTAGCCATAGCTCCAAAAGATCAGCATAAGACAGCTTTTGCCACAGAGTGGGGCATATTTGCCTTTAGAGTAATGCCATTTGGGCTTACCAATGCTCCTGCAACTTTCCAAAGATTGATGTGTCACGTGTTTAAAGAGTTCTTGAGGAAGAATTTAGAGGTCTATGTTGATGATCTCTGTGCTCATTCCAACATTAGACAGACACATATACCAAAACTTAGGCAAATCTTTGACAAATGTAGAGAGTATCAAGTCTGCCTGAACCCAGAAAAGTGTGTTTTCATGGTCAGGCAAGGCAAGATTCTAGGACACATAGTGTCAAAGAATGGCATATCCACCGATGAAGAGAAATTAAGAGCCATAGCCGAGCTACTTAGGCCAAAGAATGTCAAGGAAGTACAAGCTTTCATGGGGCATTGTGGTTATTACCGACGGTTTATACACATGTATGCCATCATAGCTAAGCCTCTGTATGGGATTTTGACTAACTTTGAGTGGACTAATGAATGTGAAGACTCCTTCAATGAGCTCAAAAGAAGATTGTGTTCAGCACCAGTCTTGACCACACCAGATTGGAATAAGCCATTTCATGTTCACGTGGATGCATCCAATTATGTTATTGGATGTGTACTCGCACAACCTACGGGCGAAGGTAATATGGATCTTCCAATTGCCTATGCTAGTAGACAGTTGAATGCAGCTGAACGGAACTATACCACCACCGAACGAGAAGGATTAGGCATGGTATATGCAGTTAAAAAGTTTAGAAACTATTTGATTTCAAATAAGTTTAATTTTTTTACCGATCATCAGACATTATTGTACTTGGTAAACAAACCATGCAATACAGGCCGATTAGTAAGATGGTTTCTCTTACTAATGGAATATGACTTTGAAGTAGTGGTGAGGAAAGGGAAGACTCACTTGAGAGCAGACCATCTCTCTAGGCTCACATCTGGAGAAGCCCCACAAGGAGTGTCGGATGACCTCCCTGATGCTTACTTGTTTAATTTGGAAGTTGTACCTCAGTGGGCTAAACCATTAGTGCCAGTATTGACATACGGGCCCAATCACCGAGTCATAAACACTCAAGATAGGGAGATAATAAAAGCCCAAAAATACCAGATCATGGCAGGAACTATGTACAAGCACACAGATCAAGGGATCCTAGCTTATTGCGTGGAAGAGCATGAGTACGCTAAATGGTTGCAATTAGCACATGTAGGTGCATTAGAGCAACACTACTCAAAGCAACGAACCCTACAGACACTAAGGAGACTCGGAGTGCATTGGCCAACTATGGAAGCAGATGTCCATAAGTTGTGCAAGGAATGCCCAATCTGTTGCACTAAACCACCGGTGGAGCATGCCACTCTTTATCAAGTGTCCATAGTGCCAGATTGGAGTGAACCATTAGTAGCCTTCCTGAGGACGAGAACATTCCCTCAAGATATGACACTGGCCAGACAAAGAAGTCTAGAACAAGGAGCCCTAGATTATTCACTCATTGGTGATAATCTATACAAGCGTGGTACAGATGGTTACCTGAGACTATGTGTCCATGAGAGTGAATACATCAAGATCTTGGAAACTGCTCACCAAGGTGTAGCAGGAGGACACTTTGGACCAGATCGGGTGATCAAGGCAATCCTATTTGCAGGAGTATGGTGGCCGACCCTTCACATGGATGCACATACCTATGTGAAGAGGTGTGATGTTTGTCAGCGAACTCAATATCCTATACGCAAAGATGCCACTAAAGCCTATGATGGGTGGACGTGCATTCTCTAAGTGGGGAATAGACTTTGTTGGTCCTATTAATCCCCCAGCTAAGGGTTCGCATGCAGAGTATATTATTGTGGCCACAGACTATCTAACCAAGTGGGTAGAGGTAAGAGCTACGAAAAAGAATGATGCTCAGACGACCGCTAAGTTCTTATTTGAGAATGTGTTCACTAGATACGGGCTACCCATAGAGCTAGTAAGTGATAGAGGCACCCATTTCTTGAATGAAGTTATTGAAAAGCTTCTCCAAGAATTCTTGATAGTACAGGGGCAAGTAGAAAGCACAAATAAGATCCTATGCAATGTGTTGACTAAATTGGTAAATAATAAACACTCTGATTGGGACAAACAGCTACACCATGCTGTTTGGGCATACAGAGTTGCCTATAAAACGGTACTCCAAGACACACCCTTTCAGATGGTATTTGGCCAAAATGCAATGCTACCATTGGACTTCTTGATACCTACACTAAAGGTAGCACAGGAGCATGATTGGACGGGCCATGAGCTCTCCTCTAGGATCTTTGACCTTGAGCGATTAGGAGAAACAAGACAGAGGGCTGCCGCAGGAATATATGCAGCTAAAAACGACAGAAGGCTTACTTTGATGCCCATGTTAAGGATAAAGGATTGAAGGCCGGAGATTTAGTTTTAGTCTACACCTTGAAGCAACATGCGAGAAAATTAGAGAAGCATGGCTATGGACCTATGATCATAAATAGGATCTCAACGAGTGGAGCAGTACAACTAGCCACATTAGGAGGCGATATTCTACCTAGCTACATAAGCGGGTGCAGAGTCAAGTTATATCAGGAACCTCTGACTGAAGAGATGCTAAATCGACTCAACATTGCCAAGAAATGCAAAGCGGAAGAAAAGCGAATTCGAGAAGAAGCTCAAGCAGAAGCTTTAGAACGCATCAGAAGGATGAAGTTGAGACGACAGGGTAGGGATCAACCCAGGGCAGATGACTATGCGGACCCAAGATATCATATGGCAATGTGTGAAGTCTCCGGAATAAGTGCCCATAGAATAATCGATCGACGCCCATTTGTGACCTTAGAGATAGGACAAGGAATAAGTGCAAAAACTGTGCGAGCCTTGATTGACTCAGGTGTAGCCACTAGTGCTGTTAAATTTTCTTACTCTCAAAAGTTGAAATTAAAGGTCAATCCTATAGAAGCCTATCTCATAGGATTGGGAGGTGTGGAAACCCCTTGCATGGGCGAGGTGGAACTTCCCCTCCACATTCAAGATGTTTTAATGACAGTGAAAGTACTAGTGTGACAAGATGAGGACCTCATTGAGCCTCTGGTCTTGGGTCAAGACTGGATCTATGACCATGTAGTCAACTTAAACCTAAGAAGTGGACTTCTTCAGGTTTGGGTCAATGAGAAACGCGTTACAATTGAGTTAGAAAATGAAGCACTCAAGGAATTAGGCAAGGCACACACTCCTGGTCCTTCCAGGAGTACACATGAAGAGGACCATGCTGTTCTTGTCCAAAACTATGTGATGCAGAGGAATGATGATTTCAATAAAGAAGTCAAGGACACAACGGAACTCCCTTCTTTTCCAAAGGTCAGAGGGATGCAGCAACCAACGACAGATCAAATACAGAAGACTACATATGCCGGAGGCCAAACGAACGTGAGAAGCAGGATGTCTCAGCCATTGAAACAAGTGTGGGTGCGGAAAGGCGAACAGCCTGTTGTGATCCAGCCAACCACACGGGCAAAGATTCTTATTAGTAATCAACAACACGACACTAATAAGAAGTCTTTCAGAAATTCTTCTGCGAAAATGAAGTCTATCTGGGTACCCAAGAAGTCGATGAAGGCTGGCCCACAATCAAGACAAATTTGGGTGCCTAAGGCTTGCTTGCGGGCTCAAATAGCTACACAGAGGCCACACTCTATACAACATGGTTCACTCACTCGAACATCTGATACCCATTCTTACACATCACGCATGAACACATATTCTTCCATGGGCACAAGTAGAATCACGTGTAAATGGGTCCCTAAAAAGCCTCATTTCCAAGAAGACACCCTTATAAAGCCCTCCAGAGTCTCCACAAAATCAAGACCAATAACCATTCTGTTTGAGTGGAAGCCCAAAATGTGTAATAAACCCCCCGACCCTCATTTGTAAATTCATACCCACTTACTAACTACATCACTCATACACCACACCTTTCCATTTAGCTCTTAGGATTATCCATTCCCTGATTACACACACGATTACCGAGCACTTGTTGACCTACTAATCTCTCACTAAAGTCATGTTAATGTTGTAACGGGGACACATGAATGCTTGGTGTCCGTTTGCAATGTTAACATTCCTTTGTATATTCTCACAGAACTGGTGACCAGTTTCCTCGATATGGCCGAGGCAGGAACTAGCTCCCAGGCGGGCACTAGCCCTCAGATTGTGGATATTGAAAGTCTTCCTATTGAGGAGGAGTTGAAGGAGCGTCCAGTGGCATTGAGAGCGTTACATGCCATACTGGTGCAGAATCCTCCACAGGGGCACACAATGCCAATCAGCAAAAACTCACATTGGTTCAGTGACGTGGCAAGACCTCTAGGGGGAGGCACTTACCTATGGGAGGCAGAGATAGAGTTCAACAGGCGTTGGGGCAGGTATCATTTCTTCACCAGGGAATTCAAAAGACTTCAAAATAATGAAGGGCTGAAACCGATATGGAAGAAAGTGGGACTATATGATTACTTTTAGCCCAGTTGCCAAAGCCCGACTTTCTTAGATGCTCGTATTTGATTAGCACCCTCACTCCGAGCAAAGAGAAAAAGGGATACAACACCTTTGTCCTCCCATCTCTCACAAGGGGCAATGAGCTGAAGCGGTTCAAATTGACGAATAATTTGGTAAGAGAAGCCCTCGACATGAAAGGTATGCATATCCCCACCGAAAAAGAGACAATGGTCCCAGATAACATGAAGAACAGGAATCTAACGAAACTAAAAGACATGGTGGCAATGACACCGACTATCGCCATTCACTTGCAACTGGTCATGCAACATTTCACATTCCCCACTCAAGAGAGGTTCACAATGCCACCCAAGAAGATATGGTTCAGTCTATATTTAGCAGATGCCTTCGATCTAACAATCAACATGCCTCACTGGATTATTGACCAAATCTAATTGGCTCATCAATGGTGGTATAAGAAGCAAAAGTCAATACTGTATGGATGTTGTGCTCTCACAAGGATTGTTTACAGATGTTTGGCATATGATGTGCCAGTTCAAAGGGCACTTATTTGGAACAGGGTGCAAGAATTCCAATGTAGACTATCCACTGCAGGGCCTCCATCCAAGAAAATGAGAGGCGCAGTTCAGATGCCCTGTGCACAGGCCCGCGGTGCGACACTGATACCAGAGACAACTCCACGGCTTCCAAGGCGTGTGCAACCCTTCACTATCAGATTACCAAGACATAGCATAGATGGACCGAATCTGGTGTTTCCTTCTATACCAACCGACTTAGAGTTTCCTCACGGCTTTACATTGGAAGATCTAACTGATGAAGAGGTAGCCAGAATAATCAATGCTACAAATTTAGAAGTGGAGGCAAAGCAAGCAAGTGGGCAGCAGACAGTCACAGACCAACCCCACCCAGTGCAACCAGACGTAGTCGAAGTGCATGATGATGAAGAAGACAAACAAGAGGATGAACAAGAGGGACTGTCCGACGAAGAAGAGCAGGAATATGAGCAAGAAGTTCTACAGGAACTTGAGGGTGCCCTGGCTTATACGAAGCAATTGAAAAAGTTGTATGATACTATCAACCGAGTTCAAGAACAGCAGAAACTGTCCTTGGCAGCAGGAAAAGCCGTCATGAACCAAATCCTTGAGGAGGAAGGTGTGGATGAGCAATACTGAGCAACCCTTGACATGATCTCTGATGTGTTGGGGTGTCACTCTAGCACAATGGTGAGTACCAACGTGAGGAGATACACCTCATAAATGTCAATCCGTGGAGACGTGAGGACCGGTATGAAGACCGCGAGCAAGTGATGGCACAAGTGCGTAAGTGAAAGCACACAAGCATGCACACACATACACACACACGCGCACAAGGTAAGAGCAAAGAGTGGAACAATGGAAAGCTTCGATTACCCAAGAGTTCTCTTACAAAACTGAAATCTACAACAAGCTCACCTCAAAAATGAGCTCTCCAGCCCTTTTTATAGTTTTTGAGTGGTTTTGGCCCTGTCCAGACCTAGTGTCCGGCCTAGTTAAAAAATAGGTTCCAGGGCTTATTTGGGGGCTCAAACGGAGTCTAAAAATCGTGAAAATTGGTAGGATGGTAGATCTAATACTCCTCAAGCTTGAGGACTCCTCGGCTTGAACAAAATGGAGTTACAAAAATGAAAAATGGTATTTACAATGGTTTTTAGTGATAAAAATCACTATTTTTGTAGGGATTTCTTTTGAAAATTTGACATGTGCTTCTTGGAGCTCCCTACTTGCTCCTTCTTCTTGTGTGTCCACTTCCTTGATGCGCTTCCATGCTTTGTCCTTGACCTTAAGTTTCAACACTCCCCCCCCTCTTGAGTCTGTCGTCCCTGACAGACCCTTGTTGTAGTGGTCGTTCCATGTAGTACGTTGAGAGGTAGCGTCCTTTGCGTCCAACAGGGGCGATCCCTCTTCCCAATGTATCCTGGTCGTTTGTCTGGTTCTTCACTTTGCCACTGTTATCTCTTGCAGTTTGTAGTCCCTTTGTACGTACTTCTGCCTTGTATTCCATCTGGGTGGTGCATTTGTGAGTTTTCCAAAACTGCTAGCTGCTCAAAGGATGTGGTCAATGTTGATTGTGAGCAACTCTCGGTGGTGGATGGCTCCCTTGTTCTTGTAGTGGTCACCGTGATGTCCTCTGATTCTTCCAAAGATGGCTTTCATAGTTTTCGTGCCAAGTACTTGTAACCCATAATGGATGATGGTTAAGTGCATTAGTGCACGGGTTGAACAAATTATGTGCCTTGTGCATGGCCTTGTAATGTGGCCCTACGTATGCGTACTTGGATAATGCATGGCAAGAAGTATGGTGCAAGAGATTGGGTCTTGAGCTAAGTGCTCAAGGGTATGCTGACGAAGAGGTTTCCTAATCTATCATGGTTATAGTGTTGTTGAAACATACACGTCTTACCATGGTGACGGGTCCGTTGATCTTCATCTCTTCGTGTTGTGGTTCCCTCATGATGTTTGACCGTCGGCTTGTCCTTTTTGTTGAGGGATGTCCTTGCTGGAAGTTCGCTGATGAGCACTTTCAAGCATATAGTTTTTTTTTTTTTTTTTTTTTTTTTTTTTTTTTTGGAACAATGGCATCAAACAAGAAGAAAGAGGTTAGTATCAATAACATATTTTTCATGTGAAAATTGTGTCTCATGTGCCTGGGATTTCTCAATTGTGTCTATGCACGGCCATGTAAGGTGGCCCTATATTGATGCATACTTTGGAAATGCATGACCTGAATGGTGCAAACGACAAGGTTATGCCAAAGGCACATGGTTGCTGCTGGTCGAGGCTTTTGATGTTACTTGTATACTTGATGAATTCTTTGATTGGAGGTGTCTATCGGATCTCGAAATGATGTAATCCTCCGGATTGGAACCCATTTCAGAATAGTATTTGGCCCTGTAGAGATCACCTCAGGCCAGTTCTTCTTTGGATGCTGTCCAAAATTTGGTATCCAGTGTGGTTGGCCCCTTGGTTCTGTGGATGTTGCTTGTGCTTTTGGCTTCCAAACCCATATCCTGGGTGAGTGCCTGCTTATTTTTGTAGAAGGGTTGAGTTTATCTTCTTTTGGTCTTTGTGCTCTGTCCTTACCCTTGGCTTTCCTTGTCTTCTTTGTTGAGGCCTTTTGCATGGTGGGGAGCATAGGCCTTTGTACGTGTAAGAGCTTCTTGGGTACCCACATCTGTAATCGCCCTTGTTGAGCAGTAGCTAATTTTTTAGGCATCCAAATTTGTACCTGATTGTGGTCGGCTTTCATTGATAGCTTCGGTACCCAAATTTGTTGGAGTCTTCGAGCTTGAGCCTTTCGTGGGTGTTTGGTCCTTCTGTTGCCATGGTCGATCTGGTTGGGTGGGAGTCTTTGAGGCAGCATCGATGGTTGTACTCCTTTCTTTACCCAGATCTGTGTCATGCCCAACGCTTCTTTGCTCTTGAAGGTTCTTTGTCTATTTGATAGATTGGCTGTCTTGCACTGTTTTGCTTGCTTCTGAGGTTGAGCTCCTGTGGATACTTTGCTCTTTAGAAGACAAGAAGAAGGTTCATCTTGACTTTGCGACTGTCCTTTCGTGATTGCGTCCGTCTGGATCATAGAGCTTTTGACATCTACAACATCTTGTTCAAGAAGATTAGCCTTAGAGGAACAAAGAGAGTGTGTGGTGTCAGTTTCAGTGGGCATGTGATTCTTCAATTCTAATGTAATGCATTGATTATATACCCACACTTGAAGAAGTTGACTTCTTAGGTTCAAGTTGACAGCATGGTCGTATCTTGACCCAAGACAAGTGGTTCTGTGAGGTCCTCATCATGACACACTAGCATTTTGACTTTTATTGGAACATCTTGAAGGTAGATGGGAAGTTCCACCTCGCCCAAACAGGGTGTTTCCACGCCTCCTAATCCTATGAGATAGGCTTCTATGGGCTTGATGTCCAAATGCAGGTCTTGGCAGTATGAAAGTCTAACTGCACTAGTTGCTGCTCCTGAGTCAACCAATGCTCTCACAGTTCTTACACTCTTTCCTTGTCCTACCTCTATAGTCACAAAGGGCCGTCGATCAATTATTCGAGAAGTAGTTATGCCCGATTTTTGGCACATGTCCATGTGATATTTTGGAGCTTTTGTGTTGACATCTAGGCCTAGCCGCCGTAACTTATTTCTTCTGATACGCTCTCTAGCTTCTGCTTGTGCTTCTTCTCTAACCCTTAACTCCTCTTCTTTTCGCTTCTTAGCAGTGTTGAGTCTCGTGAGCATTTCCTCTGTAAGAGGTTCTTGATATAACTTGACTCGACAACCACTAATATAGTTTGGTAGGATATCACCTTCTAAAGTGGCCAATTGAACTGCACCGCTAGTGGAGAGTCTATTAATGATCATGGGTCCATATCCTCGTTTCTCCAATTTGCGAGCATGTTGCTTTAGCGTATAAACCAGCACTAGATCTCCTTCCTTCAATCCTTTATCCTTTACATGGGCATCAAAGTATGCCTTCTGCCTTTTCTTTGCAGCATAAATGCCTGCTGCTGCCCGTAGCCTCGTCTCACCTAAGCGTTCTAGATCAAAGATCCTGGAAGACAACTCATGTCCATTCCACTCATGCTCTTGTGCTACTTTCAAGGCTGGGATCAGGAAGTCCAATGGTAGCACAGCATTCTGTCCAAAGACCATCTGAAATGGGGTAGCATTGAGTACCGTTTTGTAGGCAACTCGGTATGCCCAAACAGCATGATGAAGTTGTTTGTCCCAATCAGAGCGTTTATTATTTACAAGTTTCGTCAACACATTACATAGGATCTTATTCGTGCTCTCGGCTTGTCCGTTGGCTTGTGGGTGATAAGGTGCAGACTTCTTGTGTATCACCATGAATTCTTGAAGGAGATTTTCAATGACCTCATTCAAGAAGTGCGTACCTCTATCACTAACCAACTCTATTGGTAACCCATATCTAGTGAACACATTTTCGAATAGAAACTTGGCCGTCGTTTGAGCATCATTCTTTGTCGTAGCTTTTACTTCCACCCACTTTGTAAGGTAATCTGTGGCTACAATAATGTATTCTGCATGGGAGTTTCTAGCTGGGGGGTTGATGGGACCTACAAAGTCTATACCCCACTTTGAAAATGCACGTCCTCCCATCATTGGCCTTAAAGGCATTTCATCTTTTCTTATCGGATATTGGGCACGTTGGCATATGTCACATTTCTTCACATAAGTATGTGCATCCATATGAAGAGTGGGCCACCAAAGTCCTGAGAATAAAATGGTCTTAATTACTCTGTCAGGCCCAAAGTGTCCACCTGCAGCACCGCTGTGTGCAGTTTCTAAGACTTTCAAATAGTCTGATTCATGAACGCACAGTCTTAGGTAACCATCCTTGCCTCATCGATATAGGTTGTCTCCTACTAAGGCATAGTCTTGAGCCTCTTGCTCCATGCTCCGTTTTCTTGCAAGACTAGCCTGATTGGGTAATGTTCTTGATCTCATGAACTCAACCAATGGAGCACTCCAATCTGGGATTAATGACACATGATAAAGAGTGGCATGCTCCACTGGGGGTCTCTTCTGGCATACTGGACAATTTTGGATCCACTCCTGTATTTCTTTGTCCATGCTAGGCCAATACACTCCTAAACGTTTTAGATTCTGCAATGTTCGTTGTTTAGAGTAATGATTTCCTAGCAGTCCCTCATGGGCTTGTTGCATCCAACTAGTATGTTCGTCGTCCTCAACACAACAAGCTAGTACGCCCTCGGTATCTTGCTTGTACATACTTCCGGCCAATATTTGATACTTTTGTGATTTTACAATTTCTTCTTTGCTTGTTTTCACATTTTTATTTGCAGGTCCGAAGGTTAGGACTGGCACCAACTTATTTGCCCATTTAGGAACAACTTCTAAATTGAACAGATAAGCATCGGGCAATTCATCAGACACTCCTTGCGGTGGCTCTCCTGAAGTGATACGAGAAAGATGGTCTGCCCTAAGATGGGTTCTACCTTTCCTGACAACAACTTCAAAGTCGTATTCCATTAGTAAGAGGAACCATCTTACTAAGCGGCCTGTATTGCAAGGTTTATTGACCAAATATAGTAAAGCTTGATGATCAATGAAAAACTTGAACTTATTTGCCCATAGATAGTGTCTAAACTTCTTCACGGCATATACCATACCTAAGCCTTCCCTCTCCGTTGTGGTATAATTTCGTTCAGCTGCATTTAATTGCCTACTAGCATATGCTATTGGCAAATCTAGGTTTCCTTCACCTGTGGGTTGTGCTAGCACACATCCTATTGCATGATTGGAGGCATCTACATGGACATGAAAGGGTTTGCTCCAATCCGGAGTGGTCAGTATTGGTGCTGAGCACAAGCGTCTTTTTAGCTCGTTGAAGGAATTCTCGCATTCCTCGTTCCACTCAAAATTTGTTAACAACCCATAAAGAGGTTTAGCTATGATGGCATACATGTGGATAAACCTACGGTAATATCCACAATGGCCCATAAAGGCCTGTACCTCTTTAACATTTCTTGGTCTTGGCAACTCTGCTATCGCTCTTACCTTGTCCTCATCTGTTGAAATTCCATTCTTAGAAACAATATGACCTAAGATTTTACCTTGTCGTACCATGAACACACACTTCTCTGGGTTCAGACAAACTCGATAATCTCTACACTTGTTGAAGATTTGTCTGAGCTCAGGGATGTGGTAATTTCTCTGTTGGGAATGCGCACATAAATCGTCCACATATACTTCCAAGCTCTTCCGCAAGAACTCTTTGAAGACATGACACATGAGCCTTTGGAATGTTGCAGGTGCATTGGTGAGCCCAAATGGCATCACACGAAATGCAAAAATTCCCCATTCTGTGGCAAGGCCGTTTTGTGTTGATCTTCGGGGGCAATGGCTACTTGGTTGTAACCTGAAAATCCATCAAGGAAGCTATAAACTTCCTTGCCTGCAACACGCTCCAATAGATGTTCGGTGATTGGAAGTGGATAACTATCTCTGATCGTTGCGGCATTAACTTTTTTAAGGTTAATGCACACTCGCAATTTCCCATTCTTCTTGGGCACCACCACAATGGGGGACACCCATTCAGTGTGCTCAATCTCATAGATGAATCCAGCTTCAATCAGCCTGTCAATTTCCTCCTTTATTTTGGCTGCATAATTGTCATTATACGTGTAGGGCTTTTGTTTGGTGGGCTTGGCATCAGCGGTCATCGGAATCGTATGAGAGCAAATCTTTGGATCTACTCCTTTCAAGTCTCTATAGTGCCATGCGAACACATCCCTATATTCCCTTAATAGAGCTACAAGCTCTGCTTCTTCTTTCGCACTTAGGTCATCTCCTATGTACGTACATCGTTCTTCGTTCCCTTCAATGGTCACTACAATTTTTTTGGTCTTTTCTTTATTGTCATATGCTTCTCCTGTAATGGCCTCTCTCTTAGGCATCCGTACCAAAATTTTTCGGTCTTCCACTTCATATTTCTTGAAATTATCTGGTACTTCAAACACTGATTCTTCCTCTTCTTGTTTCACTGCTTTTCTTTTCTTTTTCTTTTGACCTCCTTCACTTCCTTCCTTTGAATTTATCGTTTTAATACTCGTCAGGGGTTCTTCTTCTCTTTGGGTTAACACTCCTATGTCTTCTAAATAGTGTTCCTCTGAGTCAAAATAGGTATCCATCACAATGGATTCTAGATCATCATCATTCTCTTCTTCTTCTATGAACTCATTAGGATCACACTCTTCCAACAGGGGCTGACACATGAACACTGAAATATCATAACCCTCCTCATCACAATGAGGTGTCCATTGTTCTTCATTGACTGCTATGTCCATGGTAGCTAAGATTTCTGCCCAACCATGAGGCTCAAATTCCTCATCTGGAAATATCATCGGTGTATAGGCTGGGTCTTTTATTGGTCTATCTCCTGGGGGAGTTCCTTCTTCTCTCGCTTTTAGGCGCTTTTCCTCTTCCTCTGCGACCTTGCACATCCACAAGTGAGTATCTTCATGCAGCCAGGATGGATCAGGTGAACTTCCGGAATGCACGGAGATAGAATCTTCTTTCACTTTGTGGATAGGATTCCATTGTAGGGGTGGTACATCTCTGAAGGTGTAATCCTTCAGATTGACCTTGGTGGTGACCCCTAAGTGTTGTAAGTACAAGGAGTTGGTTCCCCAATCCTGTACTATTTGCAATTGTCGTAGGAAGGGTCTTCCTAGGATCATCTCGTAGACATTATTTTTCTCAAAGTCACATATAGCAAACGTATGTTCAAACTCTACACCACAAGTGGTTAGAGTTATCCCTTCAAGCAATCCTAGAGGTCTTTCAAAATGACCATCTGCCATTTGAAGCTTCATTCTAGTTGGTCTTAATGTGGGTTTGCCCCATCGCTTCCACAAGGAGGTGGTCGCAATAGCAACACCAGCACCTGAATCTACGATTGCTTTGGTTGTGTAACCTTGATAGGTGATTGGAAGATAAGTATTACCTTCTTCACCTTCGCTCATATCTCCTATCTTGTCGAGAGGTATCTCTGGAACTTTTTGCTTAGAGCCTACTTTTGGCATATTGGATTCAAGTTCTGGAACCTGATCCTTCACATGATTCCATAGCTCCGGTTTTGCCTTGAGCAGCTCCTCTACAGTGAGATGACATTGAACCTTAGTGTTCTTCACAACATCAGTGTTTCTTGGAAGCACTGAGTCTTCATTCCTTACCAATATTGTGGGAGCTCTGATCTGGAGAGATTCAGATTCCCATGGGCCTGTGTAATGAGGCAACTCTTGTAAAGAATTAGATTCAAAATCTAATCTTTCATCTTCTTGTTGCTCAGCTTGGTCTCCATAGATAGACGGAATGTCTTGGGGAAATTGATCATGAAGATCATCAATCTCAGGAATAGGAGGGGAATTACCCTTCTCCTTGGCCCATTTCTCTTCCTGTATTTCCCGCAAGAACTCTTGAGAGTATTGTTGAATTGAAGGAGGTATTCCAGCATCCGTGGAATTAGGAACATAAGCTCCCATTGGTGGTGAGCTTCCTCTTTCAATAACTGGTTGAGCCTGTGGAGGTAAAGAAATTTGTGGTTTATTTACCAACTGCTCTAATCTTTCTAGTAAACCTTGGAAATGCAAATCCGGTTTGGTAGAGTTTGTCTGATTGAACTTTTGACTAGTCTCAAGTATAGCTTGAGCTTGTTCTACCATTTTCATGCACATTTTCATCCGTTCAATCTCTAAATCTGCTCTAGGGTAACTCTTGTCCAAGTTTGTAGTTGTTGGCCCTTCTTGAAGACGAGCCTGGTAGGCTTTGAACATCATGTCCAAGCCTTCTGGGGTTGGATCTGCAAGAACAGACCCTGGTTGTGGATTATTTACAATGGGTGGTGGGGTGGAATGAGGTGGAGTGGATGGAGCTTCGGCATGCGAGGGGCTTTGAGACGCGATGTCTTCTATTTTTGTTTTGGTATCCCTTAGGCTTTCTTCTAGCTCGGATAGCTTTTTGTTCCACTTGCGATTAGCCTTCTCTCTGGTATCCTTCCATGTTCTTGGTTTCCTCTTACTAGGTTCTCCTGCCTCACTTGACTCCGACTGCTCAGATGGTTTTGCTTGTTGTGCAGCCTGTGCCCTAGTAACTGCCTGTACAGGAGCCACATTATTGCTACTTGAACTTGAATCTGCCACTAAGCCTACCACGTTGATGGGTGTGACCTTGGGTACACTAGAGGGATTCCTGGGACACTCTCTAGGAAGATGTTCCTTGCCGCACTCAGGACAAAAGCCTTGTATTGTGATGTTCTGTCCTGATCCCAGAGCTGGTTGGTGGGGACATTCACGAATGAAATGATCGCCCTGACATCTAAAGCATGGTCCTCTAGGAGCTTGTGGTCTGACTTGTCTCAATTGGGGCCTAGGATTTGGATTCGTATACATGACATTGGAGTATTCTGGCTCCCAATTTTGTTCCATAGGTGGTGTCTCATATTGATACTGAGAAGTCTCACTTTGCTCAGGTGACTCTATATAATAAGCATGTGGACTATCTTCATGGAAGTAGTTTGAACCATGAGCATGAGAATCATTTTCTGAGACCAATGGGGTTAGTGGCACCAATGCTCTATTAGGGTTCTCCTCTGCCATCGTATATTTAACTGGGATCACATTGGCAGGAGTTGGCGGTTGGTTTCCTAGGACTGGTTGTGGCCTATATGGTGCCTGATATTGCTGCTGGTATTGAGGTTGATATTGTTGTGGCCTATAATATGGCTGTTGGTACTGATTCTGATACCTACCCTGTTGGTAAGGTTGCTGATAATTTTGTTTAACAGCCTGCCTATTATAGGGACAATCTTGGGTCGTATGATTTGTATATTTCCTCTCAATGGTGCAATATAGAGCATTAGGGTTTCCTTGGGGTTGAGTCATCATTGGGCAGACATTAGCCATGTGATCTCCTCCACACGTATAACATCGCTTCACTGAGGTGACCCTTGGCATTTGTCTATTTTGGACTCCTAGCTTTTTGGCCACTTGCTCAGCTATCTCATCTATCTCAGTGGAGGTTTTAGAGGTATGACTTGTAGAACTATCAGAGTCCTTATAGAGTTTGGATAGTCCTAACTCCTCACCCAAGTTGTCTTCTATGTCAATGCACATCCGTATACACTCTTCTATGGATCTAGGCTCTTTCAAGTATACATGTGACCTTAATTTTGTGCTCAATAGGCCATCTAAAAACAGTGCCACCTGTTTAAGGCCTATTCAGGAAAAATGGGAATTACACAGGATTTTGAGACAATTCTCTGTGTTCCAATGTTTTTCTTTTTGACTCATTCACACACTACAAAATGTTATTACCTCTTGATTGGAGTATATTAGATTGATGCTTTAATATTAAGGATACTTTTATTATAAATAGGGTATCAAGGCTGGGCTCAAATGTGAGAATTTAACATAGTAAGTAATATGAATGGGACTTGAATAATTCCCAAATTTCTTGAATAGGCCTTGTTTGGCTGATGTGGGTAATTCTGGTACAGGGCATCTTTCCAAGTACTGCCTAAATCTTCTTCCTGCGAGTCGCACTGTTTCTTGGGGTGTCTGCTTGAAGCTGTGAATCAAGGATGATGTGTTATGCCTGATACCACTCTTGGAAAATTCTACAATGAATTCTTCTAGCAGCTGACCTATCTCTCTATAGTTGCGACTGTTTAGAGGTTGAAACCAAGCTAAGGCAGTACCCTTAAGAGTCAAACCAAATGCCTCGAACTGGGTGAATAAGTCTTCAACCTGTTCAGCTCTTAGCACTTGTTTGAACTCCGCCACATGATCATAAGGATCTCCAAATCCATCAAAGTAGTTCTTCATTGTCTTAACCACTTGAGAGGGTCTAAGGGTTCTTGAGTGTTCTCGTGGTCTAGGCAATGGGAAATCATGATCATCTCTTTGATGCCTATGAACTCTATGTCTCTCCCTTTCAAGTTTTTCCGTTCCATATCCTGATCTGTCTCTGCCTATAGTGGCTGTAAAGCTTACCTCCGGTCTCTCTCTAGTTCTTTCTCTTTGGGTTTCATGAGCCTTGGATGATCCGGCTCCTTGGAGGCCCTGGGAAACATTAGATCTTGGTGGAGGGAAAATGGATTCACCTTGCCAGGTGTAAGCATGTCTGTCATGATCTGATACTAAGAATAATTTTTGAGATGTGTGATCTAGATAGACAACTTTCCCTGGTGTCTCTGGATCCTTGAATTCATAGATGGTGACTACTGGGCAGGGTTGATCTAGCCTAAACCTCCAAAAGGCTTCCTCCGTTTCTCTATTCACGAATAGTTCTATGCTTTTATTATCTTGAGGGATCCATTCTGGAGTGAGTACTCTGGTTAAGACTGACTTGCCTCTAGGGGTCTTGGGTTCTCCTCCTAGGTCTCCTTGCTCTAGGTCTCCTATCTCATTCTCAGTAATGATATTTCCAAACTCATCTGTCCTATCTGGTAAGTTGGTAACCACATACATGGTTCCTTCCTTATCAATGTAAGCACCCTCTTCAAACTTGACCACTGGGTGTTCAAGTCCACAGAGTTGGTCAGGATTTTTGAGTTGAACCACTGATCGCCTTAGACCATCCTCATAGATGCGAGCACCTAATTGGTTGGTCCTGATGTACTCCAATTGGGTCTTATAGGGACCTTCTGGTGTCTGCAAACAGGCAATGCCTGAGCTACGTGTGGGTCTTTCCATGCTAAAAGACATTTCCGAGTCACTGGTTTCTGAACTTCGTGTGTAAGGATAACCACTAAGCTGTTGAGCCCAAGACTTGGCTGTATGGTTGACACTAGCCTCAGATGACCTAATGCTTTGTCTATCCTTGCCTAAGTATCTGCCAGATCTCAAGTTCATAAGCCTTGGCTTCTAGTCCCAAAGTTCTCTTATATTGCTCAAATCCTTTGGAACACCTTGATTTTCTAGTTTCCCTGAGGGTCAACTTCAAAATACCCTATCTAATAATCCTAGTATTAATATTAACATAACCAGTCGATGTTTTTGTTGTACTCCTCACGAGCTTTCCAACAAAACCAAAATCACAGCAAACGGATTTCGTATGAGAAAGTTATGCCAGTTCAGGGTTTTCGGGGTTAAAACAGGGAAACAGGATCACTCTGGGAGCTCAGAACAGACGAGACGATACCAGATTCCCCACGATACGATACCTCTTTCTTACACGATACCACTTTAGACGACACGATACCACCGGGATTACTGAAATCGCGATACCAACATCACGATACAGTACCAAGGTTTTACCACGATACGACACCAAAAATGGTATCACGATACACTTCTTGGTAAGGAAGCGATACGACACCACTAGTCTTGGCGATACGATACTATTTCAAGTATCGCGATACTACCTTGAGGAGTAGGCGATACGATACTAAAACTTCGACGATACGATACCAGAGGACCAGGACGATACGACCTCAGAATGGTATCGCGATACCCGTGGAAAAGTGGGCGATACGATACTGCTAGGTAAGGTAAGATCGCGATACCAACTTCAGGACACGATACCAGAATGGTATCGCGTTACCAAAATAAGTACCCGACGATACGATACTAGTTTGCAAACGATACGATACCAAAAATCAGACGATACGATACTGCACGATCAACGATACGATACCAGGTGGACCACGATACGATACCACCGGGGCGACCGTGATCGCGACACCAACACTTGACGATACGATACCAGGATGGTATCGCGATACCTCAAGTGGGCATGCACGATGCGATACCTCGACAAGTATCGCGATACACGGGAGTTCTGGTATCGCGATACCAAATCTCAACCGGACACGATACTTGGAGATTTTCACACCCAAATTCAAAAATTTTTGCAGGTTTGTGTACCTTGTGTCCTCCTTGTCCCTCCTATCAGCCTGTGGATGCAAAGTCACCTTCCAAAATCACAATATGATGCTCGCGATACCAGGCGCAGGTCGCTTCAGCCCACGCGATACTGAATTGAATTTTTGGAGTTTGAAAGGTTTTCCAAGTGATTTTCTTCAGCGCTTTTGGTTCTCAGCTCCTCCTAAGCTTGTTTCTCACAGCCACAAGTAAAAAACGAGTGAATGTAGTGGCGAAAATGGAAAAAATCAGAGAATATGAAGAGGGAAGGAGATGGTGATGATGATGAAGATGAAGAAGGAGAAAAACTCAGAAACTGAACTGAAAAATGGCGATTTTTCACCTTCCAACGTCGCTACTCCACGTCTTACCGTCACACGCTCGTCCTCCAAGCTCTCTCCCCGGCAACGGCGCCAAATTTGGTGTCACTCTAGCACAATGGTGAGTACCAACGTGAGGAGATACACCTCATAAATGTCAATCCGTGGAGACGTGAGGACCGGTATGAAGACCGCGAGCAAGTGATGGCACAAGTGCGTAAGTGAAAGCACACAAGCATGCACACACATACACACACACGCGCACAAGGTAAGAGCAAAGAGTGGAACAATGGAAAGCTTCGATTACCCAAGAGTTCTCTTACAAAACTGAAATCTACAACAAGCTCACCTCAAAAATGAGCTCTCCAGCCCTTTTTATAGTTTTTGAGTGGTTTTGGCCCTGTCCAGACCTAGTGTCCGGCCTAGTTAAAAAATAGGTTCCAGGGCTTATTTGGGGGCTCAAACGGAGTCTAAAAATCGTGAAAATTGGTAGGATGGTAGATCTAATACTCCTCAAGCTCGAGGACTCCTCAGCTTGAACAAAATGGAGTTACAAAAATGAAAAATGGTATTTACAATGGTTTTTAGTGATAAAAATCACTATTTTTGTAGGGATTTCTTTTGAAAATTTGACATGTGCTTCTTGGAGCTCCCTACTTGCTCCTTCTTCTTGTGTGTCCACTTCCTTGATGCGCTTCCATGCTTTGTCCTTGACCTTAAGTTTCAACATGGGGGTACCGGAGACGGTGCATACTGCTCTTGCATATTCACGACGATCGGAACGACGATACGGCAGACACCCCCCTCGATCAAGAAAACAAATGAATGTATTAGTATCAGAACCACAGGGCACCACATCCACAACCACGGGCACAGCTCATACTATTCGTGACACTGAGGAAGCCCATACAACTAGTGCACCCCCGTCACCCCCCTTACCCCCTCTCCCTCCGACTCCACCCCCTTCACCCTCCACTACCAGTGTAACCACTACTATCGCCGCCCTAGGACCCACTTCCCTTACCGAAGCAGAGACCGTTAGTCAACCCACACAACCAACACAACCGATAACCACCTCTCTTGTTTACACTACTACTGACTCTGTAATTCTAACTGTAGCCACGGAAAACCCCGTTCCCGCGATCACACTTCCTGGCGGTTCACATTCACAACTACACACACCACTTTACACCTTCACCACCATCACCGCACCCACAATTCCCATGTTCACAATCACTCCCACGACTGCATCCACTTTTGATCTCATGGACATATCACCCACCTCCGCACCTCTCCCTCCCCCCATACATCCACAATCTCCCATTCCCCCACCACCAACTTCACCCTTTTCAAGCACAGCATATACACTCCCATTCCCTTTTCCCTTCCCTTCTGCATTCAACACCTTTCCCGTATCCACTCCCATTAATAATGTATTCAATAATATGTACCAATGTATGTCTCAACTGCAACAGCATTACTAGCACCTAGACGCACAGCATACGAGTCTCTTTAGAAGCCATGAACAGCTCCAAGCAAGATTCATTGAATTAGAGAAGGAGAAGCAGCTATTACAACAGAAGTATACTACATTGCAAGCACAACATGATCAATTAGTCACCAATCCACCCTAGTCAGATACTGAAGAAAAACAACAACTCGACGACATGTTACATGCTCAGATCACAAACAATCTCAAGCTTCGATGCAATCTCGCCTTATTACGGAAGCACATGTCTGCAGCACTCAAAGAGAATAAGAGACTACAAAAACAGAACGAAGAAAACTTGGAAGCAGCAATGGAGGGTTCACCACAGGAAATTGACCCAGAGAATTTCAAGGCTATCCCATCTGGAAATATGCAAATCATCTTGGAAACCCATGCCAACCTCCTGCAAGCCCACACAGCATTAGAAAGAGAAAGAGATGATCTACTAAAGCAACTGGCAACTCAGCAGGAGTCACCAAACATAGTCACAACAGCAGTCGACACATCTGTAGAAGTCGCAGAACTTAGAGCAGAACTAGAAGAACTACGAAGTAAAGTTCTTCAATACGAGCGTCAACCCTCTCCCCTGGCGGAACCGGAACCTGAAGACTTAGTGCCAATTCAAGTTGAGGAGATCTTTGAAGACCCATATGTTCCCATGCCAACACACGGCGGTTAGCAAACAGAAGAAGGAATGGACACGATTGAGATCGAAGCGCCTGAATGGATGCAAAGGTTGGAGAAGGTTGCTACAACCCATGATGAGAGAGTTGCAGTTCAGATAGCATCTATGTCACGATTGGAAGAAGTCATCATAAAATCGGATTACTTCAGAAATCTCTCCCATCATAGGTGGATTGGCACATCCGATGATCTGTATGTTCCATTCTGTGTATTAATGGCGGATTACAATGCTGAAATCAAGCAACGCACAACAAAAGAACCAACCTCGGCGACACAGTTTGCATCGGATGACATCCCGGCAAGTGCCAAGCAGGGGAATATACATCAAGCTACTTGGAGGATCCGCTTGCTTGAAACCTACCCTGAGATCGTACGCACGTGGAATAACATGCCTCTATATATCAAGTATAATCCCTGTTACTGCCCTGTCTTTCGAAGAAGGTCTTGGTCGGAGTACACCAAAACAATTTTGACGGTTAAAGGATGTGAAAAGTGGTTAAATTATGTGTACCTAGCACCTCCTCATGGCCAACCCACAGTGAACTACATGATTTCAACCATCCGACACTGGGCAGTCAGGTTCAAGAATGTCCCAGATGTCATGGCACAGATGTGCCTAAAAATTTTTGAGCTCATGATGGTTACATTTATGACATTTAAGAATATCAAAGAACCTCATCTTTCGGCTATTGGATTTAATGAAGGGAATCAGGACCTTGTCTATGATATGAGCACCACACCATCCATTAACATCGTATATGCGTGGCATGCTCGTATAAAGTATCTACTTGCTTGCTTCAAACAGATGTTTGAAGAAATGTTCATCACAGGGTTCTGGGAATATCATTTCGAGATATTCATTCCCAGACCATCTCATCTATTACAGTTATTTGCGGTGGAACAAGCCCTACATTCAGAAAAGCTACGTATGCCACATCCAGAAGTTCTAGGGCCAGTAGACTGGGATGCCGTACTCACTGATTTGGCCAAAGGGTTGAGAATAGCAGAACATCATTTAGCCACCGACGTTGTGGAGTACTACATCCAACGACCCACTCAACAAGGGTCTGTCAGAGACGACAGACGCAAGAGAGGGGGGAGGGTGTTGGCAATCAAGGAACTAAAGCACTCACAAGACAAGGAAGTCAACGAAGGGAGTCGGAGCGAAGAGAAGGTACAAGCAGACAGAGTAGTCAAAGAAGATATGGCAAGTAGGCTATCTAAATTTTTCATGCATCAAAGAGGTGGGCACACAAGAAGAAGGAGCAAGTAGGGAGCTCCAAGAAATGTATGTCAAAATGTTAGAAGAAATCCCTACAAAAATAGTGATTTTCATCACTAAAAACCATTGTAAATACCATTTCATATTTTTGTAGCTCCATTTTGTGCAAGCCAAGGAGTCCTTGAGCTTGAGGATCTTTAGAAGTACCTACATATCAGTTTTCACATTTTTTAGACTCCATTTGAGCCTCCAAATAGGCCAGAGAACCTAATTTTTAACTAGGCCGGACACTAGGTCTGGACAAGACCAAAAACTAGTCAAAAACTATAAATAGAGCTAGATAGCTCATTTTTGAGGTTAGCTTGTAATAGAATTGAACTTGTATGAGCATTTTGGAAGTAATCTAAAAGAACTCCATTGTCTTTCTCTTTGTCTTGCGGTGTGTGCGCATGTGTATGTGTGTGCATGTTGGTGTGCTTCTCACTCACGCACTTGTGCCTTCACTTGCTCGAGGTCATCATACCATCCTCATGTCTTCCCGGATTGACATTAAAGGAGGTGCTACTCATCACTGAGCTACAACTGGTAGTCAAAGGCTATGCTCAGACGCATGGCATATATTATAATGAGACATTTAGTCCGGTGGCAAAGATGTCAACCATAAGGACATTGATTGCTATAGTAGCATCAAAAGGATGGAAGCTAAGTCAGCTGGATATAAAGAATGCATTTTTAAATGGATATATATCAAATGATCTCTATATGGAACAACCTGAAGGGTTTGTAAGTTCCAGTTACCCAAATCATGTTTGCAGATTAAGAAGAGCTCTCTATGGATTGAAACAAGCTCCAAGAGCTTGGAATTATAGACTTGTGAAGTATCTCAATGACCTTGGATACCAAAGCTCAAAGGCTGATGCAAGTCTACTCATTAAGAGAACAGATGAAGGTATGATCTACATTTGTATTTATGTAGATGACATTATAATCATAGGTACCTCAGATGAAGGAATCAAGGAGGTAAAAAGATTACTTGAAAAAGAGTTCAAGATCAGTGATCTAGGAAAGTTATCATACTTTCTTGGAATGGAAGTTACATATACAGATCATGGTGTATATGTTTCACAAGAAAGGTATCTCCTAAACTTACTGAAGAAGTTTAACATGGAGAATTGGAGAGAAGCTTCAACACCGCTTGAAGTCAATCATAAACTCAACAAATATGGTGGTGCAGAGTTTAAAGATATGAGGAAGTATCAATCATTAGTGGGAAGCTTGATTTATGCTACGCTAACAAGACCAGATCTTAGTTATGTAGTAGGAGTTCTCTCACAGTTCATGCATTGTGCGAAGGATCAACATTGGGTTGCAGGACAAAGAGTTCTTAGATATATCAAAAGAACTATAAAAGAAGGATTATATTATCCTTTTACATCAGATATAAAGCCAAGAGCATACAGTGACTCAGACTAGGCAGGAAGTCAAGATGACAGAAGGACAACACATGGGTATATGATATACCTAGGAGATAAGCTTGTAAGCTGGTGTTCAAAGAAGCAACACACAGTGGCTTTATCGTCAATAGAAGCAGAATATAAAGGACTTGTGGAAGCAGCTAAAGAAGTGATATGGATCTAGACCTTGTTCAAAAGCATGGGTATTGATCAAGGTATACCTATCATACATGGAGATAATATGAGCTCGTTGTATCTTGCAGCAAATCCAGTATTTCATGCAAGAATAAAACACATAGAAATTCAATATCATTTCCTGAGGGAAAAGGTAATGGAAAAAGAGATTGAAATAGTATACATATCTACAAAAGATTAGATAGCAGATATTCTGACAAAGAGCTTAGATGGAGTAAAGACAAGCAGATTCAAAGAAATGGCAGGTATAAAAGAAAAGAAGAATATATGAAAGATCAGAGAATGCAAATTAGTGATTGAGGGGGAGCTGTTGAAGAATCACTCACAAATTCGACATACAAACAGACATAAAGACGAAGAAAGACAAAGAGAAGCAGAAACAAAGCATTCAGAAAATCAAGCCTTAGTGAAGGGAAAAATTCACGCCTGTAATATACGGTGTAGAAACTTCCAGAAGTACGAGTTTTGAATCTCGGATAAAAATGTATATAAGAGAGTTGAGAGAGTGCATAGTAGAAGAATATAGAAGTGAGATATAAAAGATGCCAGAGATTGCGTATGTAGAGATGAATAATAGAACCTAAACTGTCTGGTATTCATCTGAGAGAGATGGTAAGGAATAACTACTAAGAGTAGGAGAGTTTTCCATAGCTATGTGCAAAGTGAGGCCAAGCTATTTTTTGTACACATCTTCTCTAATAGGAAACACATGTTCATGTGGAAAGATCTGAGAGCGTTATTCTTGTGTGAAGAAATCTAAGTGATTTGATGTTACTGTGAAAGTTAGTTAACAGTTAGTTTTCTTAGTAAACATTTTCCGGTACTTGTACAAGTTAGATCTCGCAACATAGTGAAAAGTTTTTTTTTATGAGAGATAGCTCATCTTGAAGCTAATAGTCTTAACTATAAGTTGATCAAAAGATTTATGTGAAACGAACATGTACACACAGTACTAAGTCTGAACATAAAGAACTGATGAAGTTTTTTCTCAAACTTCAGATAGAGTTTATTCAGTGAAGGAAGCTCATGTATTACTTACTTACTTCATCAATAATTACTTGAAGTAATCACAAACAGATTTGCAGTTGATTCTCGTAAGATTCCGGTAAGATTACTGTGACAGTCCGGTGAAATTTCAATGATATTTTGGTGATTTTTAAAGCTCAGTTTTGGCACAGTTAAGTGACGGAAAGATTATTTAACTCTAAGCAAACACAGCAGTGTAAAATTTGAAGTAAATCAGTTCAGAATTGAAGCTTGAAGGAAACGGAAAGCTTTCTATAAAGTGAATTTTCAGTTTTCACTAAAACAGTAGTAAAGTTTTCAGGTTGCTAAGCTACTGATGATTATAGAGGTGTTCTAACATCACTTTAGCTTAGTTCTAGTTGAGGCGTGGCAATTTTCTGCAGTCTTGTTAGTGAACAAGCTTTTGCCGCGACATCACATAACCTCAACAATCTCAGAATCACACAAAAATCGGTGAGCATATTAAAGGAAATTAGGAGCTCAAAACGAATTCGCTTTTTGGTGTCCAAATCATGATCTGAGCTCGTTTTGGCCTCCGAGCACACTATCATAGCATTTGTATAGGAAATTTCATCTTTTTGTGCCAAACATATATACATGTTTTGTTTCATCAATATAAGTGCCTCAAATTCTACTACAGGTTTACTGAAACTCGATATCGTAGTTATGTTCAACTTTTTGAGATATAGTCATTTTTTTGCATCAAGCTATTTTAGTCAGTGGTCATGGCCAAAAGAAATTATGTATTTTGCATGTTGGCTATTGAGGATAAGTTGGATGACAACAATTACCCATTATGGGCATATATGATGCATCATGTATTGATCACAAAGGGACTATGGAATATTGTGCAAGGTGTTGAAAAATGACCTCCTACACCTGCAAATACAATTATTGAAGGTGATGCAGATGGCATTCAAGATGATGATCTTCGGGTTCCTGTTTGTGTTGCGATTCTTGTTGCACCTACTATAGAGCAGCTTTGCTGGGATGGCAGAGATGCTCATGCACATGCACTGATAGCTTTGTCTATCAAACATGCCATTATCCCTCATATTCACTCTCGCAAAACAACAAAGGATGCTTGGGATACACTTACCACTTTGTACCTGGCAAGAAATGAGGCTTGTGTTGCTTACCTCCGAAAACAATTGGAGAGTGAGCATATGAATGAAGGAGATTCTATGGATAGATTTTTGACAAAGATCAAACATGTGAAGGAACAATTGATTTCTCATGTTGAATTCTTGCCAGACATTTCACTTGTGTAGACTATTATGAATGGTCTTCTAGATTCATATAAGAGTTTTTCTTCTACTCTTCGATTGATGATGAAAGGCAATCTTAATGCCTTAACATTTGAGGAGATAGTCTCTGATTTGTTGCAAGAAGATCAGTCTAGTCAAAACACGTCCATTATGCATGTAGTATATCAAGTTTTCTTAGCTAGTCAGAAGGGCAAAGGTAAATGGAACTCATCTAGTAGTAAGAAAAAATCTATTAATTTTGCATAGTCAAAAAGGTAGATAAAGATGAGAAGAAATAAGAAAAGATAAAATTGTTTTGCAAATAGTGTAAAGGAAATGATCATATCATAAACACTTGTCAAAAACTGGCTGCAAAAGAGGCAAAGAAAAAAGAGGTTGGAATGGTTGTTGCATAGGCCTCTATGCCTAAATCATAGTCTACTAATCTTGTGCACAATGAAGAATGGGCATTTACTACTGTTTGCAGTTATGAACCATCTTCTGATGAACAATGTACGCCTATAGAAGACTCAAATGTTTCATACTTTGATAGTGGGCCAACCAAACATATTACCTCATAGCATAGTTTCTTCATTTCACTTGAGCTTGCCCCTACAAGGAATACTATCACATGCACTAACAACTCCTCTTATCCTACAATGGAAGTTGGTAAGATCATTCTCACTATTATTGATGGTAGTTCTTTTACATTGTTAGATACTTTATTTGTGCTAGGAATCAAGAAAAATATGTTATCAGTTTTAACATTAGCCAAGATCCACTTGGTTGTGAAATTTGTTGATGACAGATGTACAATTCATGATCTATCAAATGTCCATGTTATTATTGCTTCTTGCATTTTATGTTGTAGCTCAAGCGTAAGCACCACCTCCTTTACTTGTCAATCCGCGGAGACGTGAGGACCGGTATGAAGACCATGAGCAAGTGAAGGCACAAGTGCGTGAGTGAAAGCACACAAACATGCACACACATACACACACACGCGCACACGGTAAGATCAAAGAGAGGAACAATGGAAGGATTTTGATTACAAAAAGAAATCTATTACAAAACTGAAATCTACAAGAAGCTAACCCCAAAAATGAGCTCTCTAGCTCTTTTTATAGTTTTTTGACTAGTTTTGGCCCTGTCCAGACCTAGTGTCCGGCCTAGTTAAAAATTAGGTTCCAGGGCTTATTTGAGGGCTCAAACGAAGTCTAAAAATTATGAAAATTGGTACGATGGTACTTCTAATACTCCTCAAGCTCGAGGACTCCTCGGCTTGCACAAAATGGAGCTATAAAAATAGAAAATGGTATTTACAATGGTTTTAGTGATGGAAATCACTAGTTTTGTAGGGGATTCTTCTGAAGAGTTGACATGTACTTCATGGAGCTCCCTACTTGCTCCTTCTTCTTGTGTGTGTCCACCTTTCTGATGTGCTTTCATGCTTGTGCTTGACCTTGAGTTCCAACACGCCCCTCCCTCTCGAGTCTGTCGTCCCTGACAGACCCTTGTTGTAGTGGTTGTTCCATGTAGTGCTTTGAGAGGTAGTATCCATTCTGTGTGAACAAGAGCCCTCTATCTTCCAAATTTGGAAGCGTTGGTTGTCCGGTTCTTCATTTGTCACTGCAAGCCTTTGCAAGTCGTAGTCCCTTGGTATGTGCTTCTTTCGTGGATTCCCCATGAGTGCATCGTTGTGAGCTTTCAAAGATTGTGAGTTGCTCAAAAGAGGTTATCAAGATTGAGTGGAGCAACTACTGGCTTCGAATTGCTTCCTAGGTATTGATGTTGCCCCCAGGATGTCCGCTAGCTCTTCCAAAGATGATGTTGAGAGCAGTCATGCCAACTACTCATAACCCATAATGAATGATGGGTAAGTGTGTTCGTGCCTGGGTTGAAAAAAGTATGTGCCTTGTGCACGGCCTTGTAATGTAGCCCTACACATGCTTACTTGGACAATGCATTGGAAGAAGTATGGTGCAAAAATTGCGGGTCTTGAGCTAAGTGCTCAAGGGTATGCTGACGAAGAGGTTTCCTAAACAATCATGGTTATGGTTTTTCCAGAGTAAAGATACTTACCATGGAGAAGGTTGATGGATGTTTGTCTCTTCGTGTTGTACACTCGGCCTTTGGGATGGAACCTTGTTGATGAATGTCCATGTCGATTGTCCACTGATGCGATCTTTTGAGGGGTGGATCCCCTCTCCTCTTTTCAAAGCAACATTTGTCACTAACAATGTGCATTTCTGAGCTTGGGCTCATGCACGTTCACTTCCCTATATTGACACTCAGAGGAATATTGGACACGTGCCGGTTTCTAAGAGATTACCATGCTGATAACAGTTCCACCTTCAACTAAGCATGACTCATTCATGTTTCATAAGCCAAACCTGGGAACAAGCTCTCTCCCACTTTTCTTTCTCCCCCCTTTTTTTTTTTCTTTTTTTTTTTTGAGGAAAAGGATATCACAAAACAAGAACACAAAAGTTAGTATCAATAGAAATGTTCGACATATGTCACTGTGCTCTTGTGCATGGGCTTCTCAAGTGTGTCTATGCACGGCCGTGTAATGTGGCCCTATATTAATGCATACTTTGGAAATGCATGACCTGAATGGTGCAAAAGACAGGGTTGTGCAAGGAGCACATGGTTGTCGCACGTCGAGGCTTGATGTCACGTGCAGATGTTGATGCCATCTTTGTTGGAGGTATCCATTGCATCTCGAGATGACAACTGATCATTCCTCCTTATAGGGATCCATTTGAGAATGGTCTGTGATTGGGCAGTGATCACCTTTGGCTGCTTCATGTTTGAATGATTTCGTGAGGGTTTGATCCATCGTGGTTGGCTCTTTGCTTTGGTGGATGCTACCGGTACTTTCGTCTTCCAAACCCATATCCTTGCAGAAGAGGTTCTTTGATCTTTGTTGGAGCTCTGAGCTTGATTCAGTCCTTTACCTCGCCTTGGTGTCTTTGTTGTGCAGATTGTTGCCTTGAAGCCCCCCCTTGGATTTTTTCTGAGCTTAGGCTTGCTTGCTTGGGATCCTTGGATTGGAAGTGGTCTTTCTTGAGGATAAGTCATGGTAGGCCTAGACCATAGATTTTGAAGTCTAGTGTGAGGGGACTGATTTTGTGCAAGGGCTTTCTTTGGTACCCATATCATAGTGCGATTTGGTTGGGCTCTAAGTAATTTCTTGGCCACCCAAATTTGCTTGACATTACCAAGAAAATGTGATTTCTGTTTCTTAATGTAAGGGTCTTTTGAGCCTTCTATGTGATTTTTCTGAGAAAACTCATCTTTACATGGGGAATGCAACAAAGGTTGGTTTTCTATACATTCATCAGGCTTATGCAAGGGGTCAACGGGTAGTGTTGTTGGAGATTGATCTAGAGATTCATCAATACATTTGTCCGTATTACACATTGAATCTCTAGATGTACAAATGGGTGATGCATTGCCATGATTGACCATCAATTTGACATTATTCTCCACACCAATGATACCTGGTATTTCTTGATCATCTCCTTCTTGATCATATGAGTGTAGATCATCCCTGCTTATGATTTCATGAGGGGAATCCAAACTTACAGGAAGAGAGGGTCCTTTCACATCCCCCAAACACTTGGAGTCCTCCATTTCTCCATTCTCTAAGGTTTCCTGTGATTTACTCAAAGAAGGATTAGATTCAAAAACATGAGTAGAAAGAAAATTTTTTTCATGAAAAGTACACTCTTTGAAAAGATGATTTTGCCCCCAATTATCATAAGGTGGATAGTCATTAGGATTTTCCATAGACATATATGTAGAAGCACGGATAATAGGTAGAGAAGGCACCTCAAATTCTTGATGATTTTGTGTAATGAACCTTTGGGTGCCAATGATCAAGTCTTCATCTATACAATCCATGACAAAGAATGTTTCCAAAAATTGCACATCATCCACCATAACAGGCAACACAACTTTACCCATGCATTCATAATGTTCTCCATCCATGAGGATAGAAGGATGGGTTGTTGGTTGAATGTTCTCAAAGATAATGGTCACTAGGTCAATATGAATTAAATTCCACTCACAATTAGGATTGATATAAACACCCAACCTTCTATGGTCATATCCTATTCTGATATCCACAAAAGTATTATCATATTCTCTTGTTGCAAATAAGGATCCAACCCCCTTAGACATTTCCCCCGTTTCCTTGACTCCTTGCAATTTTTCTCTAGATGTTTCACACTCATGTGAGATTATTTCATGCACTTCATGTTTATCTCCCTTCTCTTTTCCCATCTTAGCCCCCTTTCTTCTCTCTTTTGCTTTTTTCTTTCCCATGATACAATTTTTCTCCCCCTTGGTATTGCTCAAAAATCCTTTGGAGTCCCCTTGGTTTCCTAGTTCCACATGAGGCCCAACTTCAAATTATCCTATCTCAAAATCAACGCGTTATTCTTGAAAAAAACAGTTGAGGTCGTGTAGGATTTGAAACGAGCTTTCCAACGAGCTATAGAGCTCAAAAAATGGACTTTGGATGAAAAAGTTATGCCAATTCAGGCTCCTGGGGGTCAAAACAGGCAAACAGGACCTTTGGAGAAAATCGCAATTTTGTGAACTTTCAGAGAATCGCGATTTTGTGAACTCAGAAAATCGCGATGTTGAGCACAAAATCGTGTTTCAGAAAATCGCGATGTTGATCACAAAATCGTGTTTCTGAAAATCGCGATGTTGATCACAAAATCGTGTTTATGAAAATCGCGATTTTGAGCACAGAATCGTGTTTTAGAGAATCGTGTTTTTTGACATGAAAATCGCGATTATTTTTGAAAATCGCGATTTTGACTCAGAGAATCGTGATTCACAAAATCGTGTTTTTTTTGCTGAAAATCGTGATTTGTGAGAATCGCGATTTTGAGCCCGCGGAAAATCGTATTTTCTCAGAATCGTGTTTTTGGCATGAAAATCGCGATGTTGAGCACAAAATCGTGTTTCTGAAAATCGCGATGTTGATCACAAAATCGTGTTTATGAAAATCGCGATTTTGAGCACAGAATCGTGTTTTAGAGAATCGTGTTTTAGAGAATCGTGTTTTAGAGAATCGTGTTTTTTGACATGAAAATCGCGATTTTGAGCACAGAATCGTATTTTTGAAAATCGCGATTTTGACTCAGAGAATCGTGATTCACAAAATCGTGTTTTTTGCTGAAAATCGTGATTTTTGAGAATCGCGATTTTGAGCCCGCTGAAAATCGTATTTTCTCAGAATCGTGTTTTTGGCATGAAAATCGCGATGTTGAGCACAAAATCGTGTTTTTAGAAAATCGCGATTTTGAGCAAAAAATCGTGATTACACAGAATCGCCTTTTTTTTTTCACAAAATCGTGTTTTTTACTGAAAATCGTGATTTTTTTAGAATCGCGATTTTGAGTAGGGAATCGTGTTTTCTCAAAATCGTGTTTTTTTGACTGAAAATCGTGATTTGTGAGAATCGCGATTTTGAGCACAATCACAGAATCGTGATTCTGAGAATGACCACAGAATCGTGATTCTGAGAATGACCACAGAATCGTGATTTTTTCAACCAACTTTTAAGCGGGAAAACAGAAAATTGTGATTTTTCAAAAAATTTTGAATTTTCACAGAATTGCGATTTTCATCACAAAATCGCGTTTTTTGGCGGGAAATTCAAATTTCTGAGTGCCGGCTATGGCGAGCTCCGCATGAGCAGAAAATCATGAAAAAAACACAGCGCTTGCTCTCCCTTGCTTCTCCTAACTCCTTCCCACACAATAATGCATGAAAAATGGTATGAAGATGGTGAAAATGCACTAAAAAACAAGAATTTTCTATGAAGAAGAAGATGGAAGAAGGTGGAGATGATGATGATGATGAAGATGAGGAGGAAAAAACAGAAAATGAACTGAAATGACAGTTTTTTTACCTTCCAACGTCGCAAATCTACGATCTTACCATCACAACGCTCGTCCTCGAAGCTCTCTCCCCGGCAACGGCGCCAAAATTTGGTGTAGCTCAAGCGTAAGCACCACCTCCTTTACTTGTCAATCTGCGGAAACGTGAGGACCGGTATGAAGACCATGAGCAAGTGAAGGCACAAGTGCGTGAGTGAAAGCACACAAACATGTACACACATACACACACACGCGCACACGATAAGATCAAAGAGAGGAACAATGGAAGGATTTTGATTACAAAAAGAAATCTATTACAAAACTGAAATCTACAAGAAGCTAACCCCAAAAATGAGCTCTCTAGCTCTTTTTATAGTTTTTTGACTAGTTTTGGCCCTGTCCAGACCTAGTGTCCGGCCTAGTTAAAAATTAGGTTCCAGGGCTTATTTGAGGGCTCAAACGAAGTCTAAAAATTATGAAAATTGGTACGATGGTACTTCTAATACTCCTCAAGCTCGAGGACTCCTCGGCTTGCACAAAATGGAGCTACAAAAATAGAAAATGGTATTTACAATGGTTTTAGTGATGGAAATCACTAGTTTTGTAGGGGATTCTTCTGAAGAGTTGACATGTACTTCATGGAGCTCCCTACTTGCTCCTTCTTCTTGTGTGTGTCCACCTTTCTGATGTGCTTTCATGCTTGTGCTTGACCTTGAGTTCCAACATATGTCATGGGTTGTATAAGTGTTGATATATTTTGGTAGTGATTTGTGTCAACACACTTAGGAATGTCGAGGTGCTTTTTTCCCTCTTTAGGAGTTATTTTTTCCCCAGCTTATATATATGCCTATAACCCTAACGGGTCACTTATCTTTGTATATTCTCTTCGTAATACATTTAGTGTTGTGTGTTTTGCTCCAAGCTTCTTCTTCTTCCTTGTGTTGTTCAATGTGCTTCTGTAGACCTCAAAATCCCATTATTACTATTCGAGAAGGTCTCTACTTCATCTAGAGTGTCGTCGATAATCCCCTCCCTTGATCATAGTCTCAGAATCACATGAAAATTGGTGCGCATACTCAGCACGATTAAGAGTTCAAATAGCTTCATTTTTTTCCGGTGTCAAAATCGTGATCTAAGCTTGTTTTGGCCTCCAAATGCACTATTGTAGCACTTGTGCAGGCAATTTCATTCTTTTGTATCAAACATATATACAAGGTTTCAGATCATCAGTACAAGCACCTCGAAGTATGCTACAAATTTAGCAAAGCTTGACATGGTAGTTCTAATCAACTTTGGGTTGTAGTTTTGATTGCACCTAATATAGAGAAAATTTGTTGATATGGCAGAGATGCTCATGCACATGCATTGATAGCTTTGTCTATCAAACATGCCATTATTCCTCACATTCAATCTTGCAAAATAGGAAATGATGCTTGGGATACACTTACCACTTTACACAAGGAAAGAAATGAGGCTCATGTTGCTTACCTCCAAAAAAATTTGGAGGTTGGAATGGTGGTTGGAGAGGTTGGAATGGTGGTTGGAGAGGCCTCTACACCTAAAAGAGGTTGGAATGGTGGTTGGAGAGGCCTCTACACCTAAAGAGTAAAGAGGTTGGAATGGTGGTTGGAGAGGCCTCTACACCTAAAAGAGATTGTGATAATCTTATGCAGAATGAAGAATGGGTGTTTACTATTGTTTGCAATTTTGACCCATCTTCTCATGAGCAGTGTATGTTTGTGGTAGACTCAAATGTTTGGTACTTCGATAGTGGGGCATTACCTTGTAGTGTAGTTTCTTCGGTTCACTTGAGTCTGCCCCTACAAGGAATACTATCACATGTGCTAACATCTCCTCTTATCCTGTAATGGGAGTTGGTAAGACATTTTGACTACTGCTGATGGTGGTTCTTTCACATTTTTAGATGCTTTGTTTGTGCCAAGGATTAAGAAAAATATATTATCAGTTTCAGCATTAGTCAAGATCGACTTGGTTGTGAAATTTCTTGATGGTAGATGTACAGTCCATGATCTATCAAATGGTGATGTCATTATTTCTTCTCGCATTTAATATCATTGGCTCTATAAGCTTATAGATTATGGAAAATCTATGAGTGATTCAGCATGCGCACTTCAAGATTCTCAGGCTATGTCATATGTAAAACCTTTGCATGCACGTTTTGTTCATCTGAAATTTGCTAGTTTCCTATGCCTAGAGGAATCTAAAATGGTGTCCTCTCTACCCAAACTTGAGGGACCTTGTAAACATGTTTGTGAATGCTAGTTTTTGGGCAAAACGTAGAGTTCCTCCTTCCCAAAACATGGTTAGGTTTGAGCTACTTAGAAATTGCAACTTGTTCAAAGTGATATATGTGGCCTTATGCAGACACCTTCTTTTCGGAACTTCCTTTACTTCATGAATTTTATGGATGGTTTTTCGAGGCATGCATGGGTGTATCCACAAAAAGCAAAGTCCAAAGTGTTTATGTGCTTCAAACAGTTTCTAGTTTTGACTAAAAATATGTCAACATGTAAAATGGGCACCCTTCATTGTGATCTAGGGGGGAATATATGTCTTCTGATTTTAATGCATTTCTAGCTAAGCGTAGGATAAACAATCAGTGTATAGTTCCATATACACCTCAATAAAATGGAGTTGTTGAAAGCAAGAAGAGGTCACTCATGGAGATGGCAAGGTGTATGGTGAAAATTCAGGTTTTACCACATTGCTTTTGGCTTAAGGCTTTTATGTGTGTAGCTTATGTACTTAATAGGTGTCCCATGAAAGCATTGCAGTCTATTACTCCATATGATGCTTGGCATGGTTGCAAGCCTTCTCTTGCTCATTTGTGTGTTTTTTGTTGTCGCACATATGCATTATTGCCTGAACAACAGTGCAAGAAATTGGATGATAAAGTAGGAAATGTATTTTTGTTGGGTACAGTTCTGAAAGAAAAGGCTATCGTCTATATCATCCATAAACTAAATGCATTTTGGTTAGTTGTGCTGTTATTTTTGTGGGAGATGCAATTCGGCCATTACTTTCATGTACCAAGGAGACTTATGTTGTTACCGTTAGTATCCATGTGAAGGGCCAAATGACCACTAGACACTTCTTTGTATACGTTCTTTAATAAAACATATAGTGGTCTGGTCAGTCACAGACTGTAAGTTCGACCGCAATTGTAACACCTAAGAAGACTGTGTTCGTGCCCCTTGTGTACTGTGTTTTTTTGCGTATTCTATAGCCTCTGTGTGGAGTATCGTGTGTGGCCCTAGGAGCTTGATTTTCCACTCTGAGGATATCATTGTGGAGCTCTTGAGAAGGAGAGCACATTGTGGTGCATTGCCATCAAAATACTTTAGTGGTATCAGAGCATTTTGGTGCAAAATATTTTTTCCTTTTGCATGACCGAAGCGAGCACGTGCCCACCCACCCAAGGCTTTATACAAGGCTTACGGGTAAGGCGCAAACCAAGGCATAGACCTTGGCATACCTTTTCATTCGAGTCACCAAGTCACTGTTGGCACCATTGACTATGCGCGAGGGAGGACCTCAACGATCAAGGAAGATAGAGGTCCCTGGTACTTCTTGAGAGGTCACCCATCCCAGTATTGTTCCCCTTGGAGCTCACTTAACTGGCAATCTCTTGCCACTAATCTACACTCTTGTGGTGTCTGAAGAAGGGGAAAGACTAAGGTTAACATTACCTTGAACATGTTTTGGTCCCTCAAAGCTTCATTCTTTACTTTCAAAGCATGTTTTTGAAGCATTTTTGGGGTGTCTTTTGGAGCCATTTTGGAGTACGTTTGCACACATTTCTCTTCACGTAAGTCCAAGAACATCAAGAAGATTGTTCTTTGTACTTCTCTCACAACAAATATCAACCTTTACGGCTGTGTTTTCAGCCACTCTCATAAAACTATAGGTTTCTCGAAAGGTTTTCAGTTTTGGTGGAAGTAGCCACTACAAATTTATGCAGGTTCTTGAGCCCAAAACATCAAAGTTGATAGACACTTGCAAGTTTTGTTGGCTAGTGTGCATTCAGCTTTTTAGTTTCATTTTATTGCATATATTGAAAACATACACACCATGTATGCTTCTGTGGATACTGCTTATGTACGTCCATGTGGTCATTGATATACCAATTATGTTTTTTGCATAAAGCCTTTTGTGTTTGATAAAGAGGGTCGTGGTGAGGTTTTCTTAACTCGGAGACACCCAAATGTCGGGATCTCTTTGGTGATGCAGGTGGAAGACTTACCCAGCCTTGCCATAGGAGATATATGATAGTTGTTCATAGGTGCTCGATAAGCCTAGTTGGCTTCTATTGGGTAAGTGATTATATGCACTAGAGTGAGTGATTCACTATGCAAGTAAACATGTTAGTACTTGTAGTTTTATGATATTTTGACATTGGTCATATGCCCATTTTGTAGAGGATACTCTTGAAAACTTTTTGCAGATTTTTGGCTTTGTTAACTATACAATGATCGATTTACTCCTTGATACACTTATTTGTTGGTGTTTGGACTCTTCTAGCTCCATTATCATTCGATTTAGTTCTCTACCATCATGGCATCAGAGATCTCAGACACATCTAGTGGATCAGTGTTTAGTGCCGATGTTTTGAGGAGGAGCTGTAACCTACAAGGCAAAGACCATTTTGAGATTCCAAAATTTGATGGCACAAACTTTCCTCTATGGAAGAATCACATTAAAGATGTGCTGATTCAAAGGAGAAAATGGAAGCTAGTAAATGGAATTTCAAAGAAGCCTCCTAACATGGATGAAGATGATTGGGATGAGTTAGATGAAATGGCCAGGTCTACGATTCATTTGCACCTAGCATATAATGTTTACTTTACACTATTAGATTGTGAAAGTGCAGAGGAGCTTTGGAAGAAGTTATGCAATACATATGAAAAAGAGAAGGCATCAAATAAAGTGTATCTGATGAGAAAATTATATGACCTTTGCATGAAGGACACAGATAGTGTTATTGCTCATCTAAATAAGTTTGGTGCTATATTCTCCCAGTTATAGGTTCAAAAAATGGATACGGATAATGAAATGAAAGTAGTATTGTTGTTATGCACCTTGCCATCATCATGGGATATGTTTTGCACAGCTATTAGCAATAGTGCACCTAGTGGTAAACTCCTCTATGATGACATACGTGGAGCACTCTTGAGTGAGGAGATTCGTAGAAAATATATGGTTGGCACTCAGAGTGGAGATGCATATAATGTTTGTGATTCTTACTAAGGAAAAAATTAGCAATGTGTAAGGAGCAAGAACAAGGAAAAGAATGGTCAATGGAATAAGAGTACAATTAAATCAATGAAAAGGGACATAAAATGCCATTATTTTCATAAGAAAGGATACATGAAGAAAGATTGTTATGCATTAAAGTATGCTAAAGGTAAAGGACATAATGTTGATGAGCATGTAAATTCCACTATGAATATTGAAGAAATTAATGTTATTTCTGATGATGCTGATGTGCTACCACTTGATAGTAATGTGCCAACTGAGGCTCCTATGGTTGATTCTCTTTCCCACACATGGCTTCTAGATTCTAATGCTTCTTTCCATGTGACACCACATAGAGAATGGTTCTCGAATTATGCAGCAAAGTCTCTTGGTACCATGAGACTTGGTGACTCTTACTAGTATGAACTAGTGCATCATGTAAATTTGCATTAGAAATGGAATGATCTGCATCATCACATGAAACCTGCAAAGGCTAAGAAGTTGCCTCATTAGGACCAGCACTAGACTGTTCACCTGTAAAAAGAGGCAGCAAAGTATCATACATGTCTTTGGAGCTAACAGATGTCTCCTTAGTACATGAAAGCAATGGCTGAATAGCATCTTCCACAAAAACAACATCACGGCTAACCAGAATGCATTTAGTCTGTGGATGATACAGATGATAGCCTTTACTTTCAGAACTGTAGCCAACAAAAATACATTTCACTGCTTTATCATCCAATTTTTTGCAATGTTGTTCAGGTACTAATGCATATGCCAAACAACCAAAAACACGTAGATGTGCAATAGATGACTTGCGATCATGCCAAGCCTCATATGGAGTGATAGATTGTAGTGCTTTAGTGGGACACTTGTTAAGTACATATGTTGCACACATGACGACCTCAAGCCAAAAACTATGTGGTAAAGCCTGACTCTTGACCATGCACCTCGCCATCTCCATGAGTGACCTATTCTTTCATTCAACAACTACATTCTATTGAGGTGTATATGGCACTGTACACTGGTGTTTTATCCCATGTTCAGCCAGAAATGCATTAAAATTAGAAGAGATATATTCCCCCCCTCGATCTGAACGGAGGGTGCCCATTTTACATGTTGATAGATTTTCATCCAAAACCAAAAACTGTTTGAAGCACATGAACACTTTGGACTTTGCCTTCAATGGATATACCCATGCATGCCTAGAAAAATCATCGATGAAAGTCACGAAGTAAAGATAATTTCCAAAAGAAGGTGTCTGCATAGGACCACATACATCACTATGTAACTTTTGAGTAGCCCGAACTGAACCATCTTTTGGAAAGGAGGAACGCTGAATTTTGCCCAAAATATAGCCTTCACAAACATGTTTTCCCGGTGCCTCAAGTTTGTGCAAAGAGGACACCATTTCAGATTTCTACAGGCATAGCAAACTAGCAAAATTCAGATGACCAAAGCGTGCATGCCAAAGCTTTACATCTGACATAGCCTGAGCATCATGTACTGGACACGCCAAATCATTTACATTTCTTTCATAGTCTATGAGCTTATACAACCCACGACATACAATACCAGAAGCAATAATCACGTTGCCATTTGATAGATCATGAATTGTACATCTGTCATCAACAAATTTCACAACGAAGCCAATCTTGGCTAATGCAAAAACTGATAAAAATTTTTTCTTGATCCCTGGCACAAACAAAGCATCTGAAAAAGTGAAAGAACTACCATCTGCAATACTCAAAATGATCTTAGCAACTCCCATAATAGGATAAGAGGAGTTGTTGGTGCATGTAACAGTACTCCCTCTAGGGGCAGGCTCGAGTGAAGAGAAGAAACTACGCTGCGAGGTAATATGTTTGGTCGCCCCACTATCAAAGTACCAAACATTTGAGTCTACTAGAGACATGCACTGCTCATGAAAAGATGGGTCAAAACTGCAAACAATAGTAAACGCCCATTCTTCTTTCTGCACAAGATTAGCAGACTCCGTTTTTGGTGTAGAGGCTTCTGCAACAACCATTCTAGCCTCTTTCTTCTTTGCCTCTTTAGCAGCCAGTTTTGGATAGTTCTTTATGATATGATCATTCCTTTTACAGTACTTGTGAAACAATTTCTACTTTTCTGATTTTTTTCTCATCTTTATCTTGGTTCTTTGAATGTGCAGCATTTGCAGTTTTTGCTTGCTAGTAGAAGAGCTCCATTTTCCTTTGCCCTTCTAACTAGCCAGGAAAGCTTGATCTACAACGTGCATAATGGACCTGTTCTGCCTGGGCTAATATTCATGCAACAAAACAGAGACTCACTCCTAAAATGATAAGGCATTTGGATTGCCTTTCATCATCAACCAAAGTGTAGAAGCAAAACTCTAATATGAATCAGGAAGACCATTCAGAACTGTCTGTAAAAGTGAGCTATCTAGTATAATCTCATCAGTAGAAATCAACTGTTCCTTCAAGTCTTTGATCTTTGTGAAAAAAACTATCCATAGAATCACCTTCATTCATGTGCTCACTATCCAACTGTTTTCGGAGATAAGCAACATGAGCCTCATTCCTAGCTTGGTGCAATGTGGTAAGTGTATCCCAAGCATCCTTAGATATTCTGCAAGAGTAAATGTGAGGAATAATGGCACGTTTGATAGACAAAGCTATCAATGCATGTGCCTGGGCATCTCTGCCATCCCAACAAATTTTCTCTACAGTAGGTGTAGCAAAAACCGTAGCACGAACAGGAATATGCAGAATATCATCATCTTCGACACCTTCTACCTAAACTTTTGTACCTGCAGTTGTAACAGTTGGCGACTCTCGATGGGATGAAACCTTATGAGGCATGGAATGGAAGGAGACCCTCCTTAAATGATTGTAAGATCTTTGGGTGCATTGCTTATGCACACATACCCTCACAGATTAGAGGAAAGCTTGATCCAAAAGTTGAAAGATGCATATTCATTGGCTATGATCAAAATAAAAAAGGATATAGGTTATATAATCCCACTAAAAAAGGATTTAAAGTTAGTAGGGATGTAGTATTTGATGAAAATAACTTTTCATTTGAGGATGATTGCAGGAAAATAAAGCTACCCTATGATTTGGAGAATAATTTTCCAAATCTGACTCAAGAAGAACCACATACATCAGAGGATGTCAACTCAGAAGATGAAGAACATATTGATCTGAAAGCTTGGGAGTCCAAGGTCAAAATAAAATTCAAACGATTGGAAGACATTCCAGAATCATCCAATCAAGCACTTAGAGGATCTCAAAGGGAAAGCAAGAAACCTATAAGGTATGGCTATGACACATCACTAGTCACCAAGCATTCTATATACATAGTTAAAGAGTTTATGTCAGAAGAACCATCTTTATTTGAGGAAGCCAAGAAGAAACAAGAGTGGAGAGAAGCTATGCAGGAGGAAATTGAAGCATTTCAAGAGAATAGTACTTGGGATTTGGTTCCTAGAAAACCATTCATGAAGGTAATAGCATCCAGGTGGATTTACAAAGTGAAAAAGAGCTCAAATGGCACAATAAACACGTATAAAGAAAGGCTGTAGCAAAGGGTTTGCTCAAACCCATGGAGTGGATTATGAGGAGACCTTCTCGCTTGTAGGTAAGAGGCCAACTATCGGCATTTTAGTAAGTATTGATGCTTCAAAGAATCGGAACATATACCAATTAGATGTTAAAAATGCATTCCTTAATAGGTGGATCTCTGAAGAATTCTACATGTCTCAACCACCAGGATATGAAGACAACGACAAACCTGATTATGTATTTAAATTAAGGAAGGCATTGTATGGTCTAAAGCAAGCTCCTAGAGCTTGGAACCATAGGCAGGTCACGTACTTACAGGACCAAAACTTTTTTGTAAGCAAGGCAGATTCTTCATTGTTCATTAAGAAGACTAATTCAGAGATTATTTATGTATTTGTTTATGTGGATTACATTATCATTACACAAAATGATGCCAATGGCATCAAGAAGATCAAAGCCCAAATCAAGGAGGAGTTCAAGATCAATGATCTTGGATTGTTTACATATTTTCTTGGCTTAGAGATTGTTTATACACATCTGGTGTTTTCATTACTAAGAGAAAGTATATTCATGATATACTAGTTAACTTCAAAATGGAAAATGCAAAAATTGTAGGTACAGCCATGGAATTGAACCACAAACTTAGTACTCATGAAGGAGAGCTACTTCAAGACATTACAGGTTATCAAAGTCTTGTTGGGAGTCTCAATTATGCTACCCTAACAAGAGTAGATATATTCTATGGGGCGAGTACATTGAGTCAATTCATGCATACACAAAGAAAACCTCACATGGAAGCTGCCAAAAGGATCTTAAAGTATCTAAAGGGTACTATAAATGAAGGGCTATTTTATCCATTCATATCTGACTTGGATATCAAGCTATACTCTGATGTAGATTGGGCTAGCTCAAAAGATGATAGGAGGAGCACCTTTGGCTACTTATCTTTTGCAGGATCTAAGTTGATTTCATGGTCATCAAAGAAACAACCAACTATGGCATTGTCATCAACTGAAGCTAAATATAGAGGCCTAGCAAATGCAACACAAGAGGCAATGTGGTTAAAGCTATTCTACTCAGATTTGGGGATACATACATATGCTCTAATGATCTTTGGAGATAACACTAGCTCACTTCATTTGGCTCCTAATCCTCTATATCATGCAAGGACTAAGCACATTGAAGTGCATTATTAGTATGTGAGAGACAAGCTTCTACGCAAGGACATACAATTGTCCTATGTATCAACCAACTTGCAATGTGGAAATATGCTAACCAAACCTTTGGATGGAACTAAATTGAAGAGATTCAAGATGATGATTGGATTGTAGGAGATCAAAGAGAATTAAGCCCAAGCATATTGGGCAATTAATCCAAGCCTAAATGCTTGATCATTTATCCTGACGCTCATATGTGCATTCATGTAGTAGCACATGAATGATCTCTTGTAAAAGATTGCTTTTTTACTCCTTATAAAAGTGCATATATGGAATCACTCCAATCACGAGTTCCTAGGAGAATCTTTCCATGACTTATTTGGTGTGGACTTATGGCAAATCCATTCCTAAAACTTTGGAACACTTTTAGGTAAAGATTTGAATTCAAATTTGAATCTTGGCTCCAACAAAAGGCTATAAAAGAGGACTACCTAGTCGCGTGGAATGGAGCCAGATCTAGCTGAGATTTTAGAGGAATTTGTGTGGCATATTGAGCTCACATTATATCTCTAATATTTCCCTCACATTGTGAAATCATTCATTGCCATTGTCAATGTAATTTATGTGCATAATACATATAGTTTTCTCATATCTCATATCTTCTACTCTGTCATGTATCACTCAGAATAGTGAACATCAATGATCCATTTCTTAGTGTGTAATTGATCATTTATAGTGATTTAAGTTGGTATAAATTCATTAGACTGTCTATCATCTTGTTACAATGTTTCACTTCAATTGGCTCAGCCATCCTCAAGTTATGTGTAAAACATTACCCACTCATCTCCATACCATCAACACCCGAAAATGTTGAGATGCATCTCTAACTTGCTAACCATCATTCTCTGAGCATGGTCCATCATTTCAAGTGAAATAACTTGCAAACGTTAGCTACCATATTTCAAAAAAGATTTTGTTCAATTGTTAGCAGAGAAGGAGTAGTGTTCATTTCTTTGAGTAGGTGTAATGACCAAAATATCAAGATTTTGGTTCACAATGAAACTCCAACTTATATGTTTTGATCCAATGATTTGAGGATCATCTTCCAAAGTACCTAGGTGATTATTTGTGCTTCTTTGAAAGCTCAAGAGGACTACTTTGCATTCCTCAACTCAGTTTTGGCTGTTGTGAAGCAGGAATTTGTAGCGCCATCTCATCTCTAGAAGGTATCCAAGACTCTTCAAAAAATTCTTCATCCATATGACTTCCTTTGCTACTTCTACCATTCCTTTATGCTCAACTTCTGTGGATGACAAAGAAAATGTGTGTTGATTCTTTGAACACCATGATACAAGCTTATTTCCAATATAGCATAAGTATCCATGAGTAGATCTTTTATCATCTTTACTACCTGCCCAATCTACATCACTAAACACTTTGATTCTAGTGTTAGAAGTGAAACCATAGTACAAAACTTCATTAGAAGTTCCTTTGATGTATCTTAGCACTCTTTGTGCTTCAATCTAATGAGTTTTATTTGGACAATGCATGAATTATGAAAAATTACCAACTACATAGAAAGATCTGGTCTTGCCAAGGTAGCATAAATCAGACAACCTACCAAACTTTGATACATATTCATATCTTTGAACTCTTCACCTCCATATCTATGTAGTGTATGATCTACCTCCAATGGGGTTGTTGAGATTTTGCAATTTTCCATATTGAACTTTAACAAAAGATTCTTCAAATACCTTTCTTGTGTAACATACACTCCATGTTGAGTGTAGATGATCTCCATGCCTAGGAAATATGATAAATTTCCCAAGTCAGTTATCTTGAACTCCTTCTCCATTTGCTTCTTAAGATTTTGAATTCCTTTGCTATCTATTCCTGTAAGTATAATGTCATCAACATAAATACAAATGTATATGTACCCATCTTCACTTGCTCTCACTAGGAAGCTACTATCTACCTTTGATGCTTGATATCCAATTTCATTTAAGAACTTTACAAGTCAAATATAGTTCCAAGACCTTGTGGCTTGCTTCAACCCATGTAAAGCTCTTTTGAGCTTACATACATGATCTGGTTCATTTGAATCTTTGAAACCTTTTGGTTGCTCCATGTATACTTCATCCACTTAGAAAAGCCTTTTTAACACCAACTATGATAGCTTCAATCCTTTGCAAGCTACAATAGCTATCAATGTTCTAATAGTAGACATTTTAGCCACTAGACTATAGGTTTCATCATAATCCACAACTTGTGTTTGAGCATATCCTTTAACCACTAGTCTAAATTTATATCTAGGCACCTTTCCATCTGCAAATATTTTTGTTTTATACACCCATTTACATCCAATTACCTTCTGATTCCTTGGTCTAGTACCAAGTCCTTCATAGCTTTTTCCCAATTCTCTTTACCTTTAGCTTCTACATATGTTGATGAATCTTCATATGTCTTCAATATGTATGCATAATCCTTAGTTTTGATGTAAGAAATATCATAGCTATACCTTATAGGTTGCTTTCTGTCTCTTGAAGACCTTCTTAACTTTGCATTCCTTGAAGTCTCTGCTTCATCATGCTCTAGATCAAACCTTGGTCTATCTTCATCTTCAATTTGTATTTCATTACTATATCTATCATTATCTCTTTCATCTTGATATACCTATATCTTAGATTTTCCTTTCCTTTTCTTCATGATCTCTTCAGAATGTGCATAAGTGTTAGTTGAACATGTATACCATGTATGTTGCTCATCAAATATCACATCTTTTGAAACAAGAATTTCTTTGTGGATGGATTCCACTACCGGCATCCTATTTGTTTATCATCATACCCTATAAAGACATACTTCTTTGTCTTTGAATCTAAATTATGTCTTAATTGAGATGGAACATAAGCATATGCCAAACATCCAAAAACCTTTTAATGATCAAGAGTAGGTTTCTTAACCCACCATGCTTCATAAGGAGTCACTCCCTCCAAAGCTTTACAAGGTAACCTATTTACAAGATAGGTAGATGTGTTAATAGCCTCTACCCATAAGAAATTAGGGCAATTCTTTTCCTTCATCATGGATCTAGCAAATTCCACAAGTGTTCTATTCCTCCTTTCTACAACTCCATTTTGTTGAGGGGATTACCTTTAAGTTACTTCTCTTTTTATACCGACATTCCACATTAGTAACCATTAAATTCTTTGGAGAAATACTCTCCCCCTCCATCTAATCTCAACCTTTTGAGCTTTTGTCCTATAATCCTTTCTCCATATGCATGATAATTTTTTTTAAATGTATTAAACACTTCTGATTTTTCCTTAATCACATAGAGTGTGATCCATCTTGTTGCATCATCTACAAACAAAACATAATATTTGGATCCATCGATACTATAATCCTTTGAAGGACCCCACACATTTGTGTGAATTGATTCAAGATTATTTGTGTGCATAAATCCCTGCTTTTTATATGATTGTTTGTGTGCTTTACCTAACTAACAAGCCTCACACTTGTATGTCATGTGTTGACCTTGAATATTGGGTAGATCTAGCACTGAACCATTCTTTGCCATGTCATTTATACCTCTCTCATTGAATGTCCTAGTATTTTATGCCATAAGTCCAACTCAATCATCTTTTGACTTCCATAAGTAAATAAGGCATGTCCTACATTACCTTGTGCCTTTAGAGTAAAGATCTTCCTTCTTTTTTACCTATAACAATACTCTTATATCCTTGATTTGGATCTTCAACATAAACTCCATCATTAGTGAATCTGAATTCATACCCTTTCTCAATGATTTGTCCTACACTGATTAAATTCTTTGGAATTGTAGGAACATGGAGTACCTTATTTAGAAGTGTATTTCCATTCTTTGTCTTCAATGATCCAATGCTCTGCACTTTATGTTTGGTATTGCCTCTTGTTTGAACTGTGTGTCCATTCACCTTTTCTTCCATGTTAGTCGTCAAGGCAATGTTACCACTCAGGTGATTGCTACAACCTGAGTCAATATAGAAAACTCTTTGGTCTTCATTTGGTGCTTCATGTGTAGCATTCATGTTTGAATCCTCCATTTGATATGATGCATAGTTGTAGTAAGTGTTGTTGTAGGATTGACTTTGGAAGTTTTTTCCACCTCCTCTACCAAATGAGCTCCTACCTCCTCTATCTCTGAAATTACCTCTTTGATTTCTTCCTCCTCTACTTCTTTGATTGTAGTTCTGATTGTAATTGCCATTGTTCTGATTATGATGCCAACATTCATCGGCCTAATGATTTGCTTTGCCACAGATCCTAAAAGATCTACCATTTTCTTTATTCTTTCCACCTCTTCCTCTACTTTTGCCATTTCCTTTACCTCTAATGAAATTAGCTTGATTTGTGGTGCCTTCTTCTTCATTTGATTGTTGCTTTCCTTTAGCATTCTTCTTCTTTTCCTTTGAGTACATAGCTTGTCTTGTACTTCTCTCATTCTTACCTTTAATATCCTATTCAAATGTTAGCATATGTCCTAACAATTGATTTAGATCTAGAGTGAAATGATATAATGATAATTTAGTTGATAATATGAAAGGCTTCCACCTTTCATATCCTCTTAGCCCTATAAGGATTTTTCTTAACAATTTATATTCTTCAAGTCCTCATCAGTTGCACCTAAGAAATCTGCAAAATCTTTCATCTTTGATACATAATCAGAAATTGATTGTGAACTTTCTTCTTCAAGGTCGTGAATTCTGCCCATAGTGAGGTCTTCCTTGACTTGGTTGTATTTTGGAAATGTTCCTCCAAGGCATTCCATATATTAGCTACACTTTCTAGTCCTATGATGTGTGGCAAGAGATAGTCATTGATTGCCATGTAGATAATGCTCCTTGCTTGAGCATCTTTCTTCATCCAAGCTTTTAAATCTTCAAGTTCTTCCCTAGTTGCAAGACTAGAATATTTAAAATCTAGTTTTTATTCTTCTCTTGTGATGTACCCCATCATATCTTTTCCCATAAGATGAGCTTCCATTATCATAGACCATGCTCGATCGTTTTCTCTATCAAGCTTCTCTATCTGGATGCTTTCTCCCATCCTTCTGTTGCCTATGTTAGAAAATAAGTCTTCAATAGTTAGAACTATACCTTTTGAGATGATTCATTGCTTCTTCTAATCCTTTTGAATGTGCTTTATGTCACTCTATTTTTTTTTTGCAAAAAGCTCTAATACCAATGATGTAGATCTTCAAATCCCCAATTTCAAGTCTAGCTTGGCTTAAGAACACCTCGTCAAGTATAGACAAGACTTTTCCTCAATTACTTCCAATCTTTTAAGTTCAAGACTGAAATATACTTCCTTTTTCAAAATTTTCACTTCTGTTCTTCTTCAACAGTCTCTCTCAAGATTCAAGTTCATTACCTGCAAATGTCATGGATCTCCAAGTTATATAAGAATATTTGTATGATCCTTGTGCAACCTTGAGGTACAATAGACCTTTGATTAGATTGATTAGAACTCTAATTAATCACTAAGATCAAAAGTATGTCGGAAATTGATGTTCAGAAATGGCAACTTTGACATAGATGACTTCAGCCTTTGATTTGTCACAAATCAAAACCCGTTTTACAAAAATGATTTTAGCTACATCTTCCTTGCCTCTAAACTTAGATTTTGAATGCTTAAACACTAAAACCTTTACACAAATCACTGAGATTTAAGCAAAACATTGATAAATGAGATGCACCATTTTCGAATCTGCACTTTTAGAGAGTTGACATATGAATTTTCCTATGAATCATTCACACACTATGCAAGGAATTGGACTATGAAACTTTAACCATAGCTTTGTTAGATTTTGAATTAGATTTTTGTGCAAGGATTTATGATCCACATGATCATCCTGAGAGAAATGTGAAATAAAATGATATCTAAATCTACACATTTCCCTCGACACTTCTGCTTCATCTATGATAATGAACTCTCTTTTTTTGTATAGTCATAATTGACTTATATATCCACAAATTTGTAAGTGGATCATGACCAATACATTTTTATTCACTTGCTTTATTAATAATCTAACTATAATACACTAATTAGGATCCTCTTGAAGTGAATATATGCTTAGTCATCTCTCACATTTTCTGTCCATTTTCTTTCTTCATTCTTTTTTTATCTTTGTCTGCACCAATCTTCTCTTTATCTTTGTCCATCCTCTTTCTTGACTTCATTATCATTTCATAAGCACCAATTTCTGATCGGTTTGCACCAATAATTCCTACCTCTAATCTTAGAGAGGACTTTGATCCTTTCGCTTGGCCACACATGTTGGGAGCCATCAAAGTAGTTGTAAATGAGTAGACATTGACAGATCATTGGGATTAAGATGACTATGAATTTTACCTTTTCTTATTGATCATGGTGAGTTTCCTATATACGTAACCAATTTTTCAAATGATAAGTCTGGATGAAGAGATTCACCATCCACCAAATGAGGTTGCATCCACCATTGGTGAATATCCTGGTCTCTACATGGAAGGACCCAGGCTAGTGATGAAGAAGAGTATCAAAAGATATGGGCACCTTAATGGATCCATCAACCATGGACAAAAGAAAATTCCAGGGATCAAGAAATCTTTTTTGTTCATTTCAGCATTAGCCAAGATTGGCCTTGTTTTCAAATTTGTTGATGATAGATGTACACTTCGTGACATATCAAATGATGATGTTATTATTAGTTTTGGCATTTTCTTTTGTGGTCTATAAAACCTCATGGACTATTCAAAACCTATGGAAAACTTAGGATGTGCAATTCAAGATTCTTAGCTATCTTAGACAAAGCTTTGGCATGCACGCTTTGGTCATCTGAATTTTTCTAGTTTGCTTCACCTGCAGGAATTTAAAATGGTGTCCTCTCTACCCAAAATTGAGGCGCCTTGCAAACATGTATGTGAATGATATATTTTGGCAAAAATTCAATGTTGCTTCTTCCCAAAAGATAGTTGAGTTCGAGATGCTCATATTCATAATGATGTCTATGGTCCTTGGAGACACATTTATTCGGGAACCACCTCTACTTCGTGACTTCTATTGATGATTTCTCTAGGTGTGCATGGGTCTATCCATTGAAAGAAAAGTATGAAGTATTTATGTGCTTTAAATAGTTCTTGGGTATGGGGCATCTAAATTGGGCACCCTCCATTCTGATCGAGAGGGGGAATACGTGTCTTTTGGTCTTAATGTATTTCTGACTGAGTATGGGATAAAACATAAATGTACAATATCATATACACCTCAACAAAATGGATTTTTTGAAAGAAAGAACAGGTATCTCATGGAAATGGTGAGTTGTATGGTCAAAAGTGAGGCTTTACCACATAGCTTCTAGCTTGCAAGACATCTATGGCTCATCTCCATATCTTTGGTTTTCTCGCATATGCTTTTGTGCCTAAACAACAATGCAAAAAAATGGATGATAAAACAGTGAAATGTATTTTTGTTGGGTATAGTTCTGAGAGCAAAGGCGATCCACTATATCATCCACATAATGAATGCATTTTTTTAGCCATGATGTTTGATTTGTCGAAGATGCAATGAAAACTTTCAAATAATGATGCAGATCATTCCATTTCTGATGTAGATTTACATGATGCACTAATTGATGAAAGGATTGACATGGAAGAGGTAAAAACTATGCCTAAATGGTACCCTCCTCTTTCGTTATTCACATGCTTCACCCACATGAGGTCTTGATGCCAATCATGGATGACATATATATGCTTGAGCCATGACATGCTTAGTAATAAGGGGAGCCTTTCTCGAGCCTAAGGAAGATTTAGAATACAAAGTCTAAGATGAAGTGGTTACTTTGTATTTCCATATGTATGTTTCCATGACTCCTACTAGCTCTACTTACTTTGATATGCAAGAGTTATAGTAAACAAGGTTGCCTTTGAGGGTGGCAACCCAAGTTTTTTCATGGTATATTGTGGCATTAGATTTATGCCTTACCTAACATCCACAAATGCTCTTGAGAGAAGGTGCCCCGAGATGCTTATCATCAGTCTAGGACTTTTGTAGCCACTGAGAGGAGTCAGGTTGGTTATATGACTCTTGTAGCAATAGTTGTTGCCACCTAAGTAGCCAAAGTGAATTGATGAATGACTTGAATGAAATCATATTGGAATTGTGCATATATCCTTAGAAAATCATATAAGCTTACTTGATTGTATTTTTTCTTTAATAGCTAAATTGTATTTGGCTCCTTAGGCTTCACAATTTCCTTGGTGCTTTCAACTACCTTCAATATGTTCATCATATCTATACTAGCATCTATACTCAAATCTATGCTACATTGAGGATGTAACTCCTTAGTGTCCTTGGCTTCCTTAGAATCCTTCTCATTGCAAGGCTCTTTTCCTATTGTTTTAGGTGTATGTCCTCTTGTTTTGCACCATGATACTAGATGAATTACCTATTTTTGTTAGGTTCACCACTCTCATGCTAGGAGAGGGTAATTCCTCCTCTTTTCCATGTTGTGTCTTCATGATAAATTCATCCATCATAATGATCATTTGTAATTGAGGACGTGAAGATATTGATGGCCTCATCTTATTAGAATCTCTATGTTGCCTTGTAGTATGAGGCTTTCATTGTACACTTCTATGTTATCAATCTATAGGGAATTAAGAGGCTATAAGTAGACAAGATGTATAGGATCCTTGACAAGTTTCTCAAAGTATCACTACCCTCTCTCACAACCTACCCATGAGTTAAAGTTCAACCCATTTGATTAGACATGTTGCACAAATGATTGTGATAATTCAAGAAAGATCAACATACACAATTTCTTAAAAAAATATAATGTTAAATAATATGGAAAAGATCAACCCCAATGATCAATCTTCAGAAGATTGATCTACACAATCAATCTTTCATTTACTTGATCATGTCACATTATCATCCAACTCTTCACAACTGATTAACCAACATGATCCTTCATCTCCTTCTCCAAAATCAAAGTTAGGCTCACAGGTGATTGAGTGAAAACAAGCAATCATGAAAATGATTGTATCTCCCTCATTACTTGTCTAAATGAGCATGTGACGGAAAATTAGCACAAAAACAACTTAAAATCAGGCAATAAGACCAAAAGCATGTAGCCAAAGTGTAGAGAACACTTGTGGATGTGAGAATCAAGTGTCACAAACCTTGAAACATGCAAGAATCACTCAAGAAGATGCCATGGAAGCTTGAATATGAAGAAGAGCTCCTTTGTCACACTAGAAAAAGTTTATGCAAGTGAGGGCCTTAGCCTTTTTATAGTGGCTCCCTCATTAACTACTTCTTTTTTATTTTGAAAAGACTAAGAACATAAAAAACCTATTTAAAAATATGTCTTCTTTTGCATATGATTTGAGGAAATAATCTTCATATAACAATTATTTTTAGCATATATATACAAATCTTCCTCACTACAGAATGCGTGAAATTTTTGAAAACTTTTGTAAGACTTCCTCATGAGTGTAACATATTGTAACACTCCTCCTCCTAGATCTTTTCATCCTCAACAAGTTAATCTGCATAGTCTAGGTGAGTGGTTTTCTCCGATCCCTTGTTGTGCTTCATCGTGTTTGGGTTTTTCGGTTCTTTTCTTTGATGTTGAGTGTCTTAGTCCCTTGTCGACTCTTGATCTTTGTATGTTGACTTCATGTGTATCTCCTTCTATAATCAATAATTTGTTGGTCTTCAAGTGATTTATGTACTCCAAATCTCAAGTCTGACCTTTAGTGGACTATATGTGGTGCACATACATGGGTGAAATGAAAAATATATGCCTTGTGGATGGCTTTGTAATGTATCCCTATGTATGCATAATTTAGAATGCAATGGGAAAATTATGGTGCAAATAGGTTGGTCATGAGCTTCATGCTCAAGGACATGTTCATGATGAGACTATCTAATCTAAAAAGTTAGGATATTTCATACCTGAAGTTGATTAATCATTCTTGATCCCAATTGATTTGACATTGGAACTCCATGCTAAACCTGTTGTTTTGACACCTGCACTCGATGCAATGATAACTAAACTTGAAAATCTTTTGTTTATGATTCATTTGACTCTTTAACTTCAAATTCATCCCATTGAAGAAAAATATTTATAGGCTTCAATTATTAGTACAAGCTAGATGATTTGAATGTTTCTCCATTTTTATGCTATTGTTGTCATGTGATAATTTGAGATTCTTCCCATGACACTTGACATGGTGTCATCGTGATTTGCAGCTTGAACTAGAATTGTAAGATCGACACGTGGTAATCAATCTATAAAAAGGTTGTCATCAAGAACATATTCATGTGATATCCATCATTTATTGTATCTTTAGCCATAAAGACTCAAGACATGGATAACTTGCATCCATTATGAGGTTGTTTGATTTCATTCGTATCCATAACTACATTAAATATAAGCATAATTGTGTTTGCAAATGTGTCTCAATGCATGCATTTGTATGTATAATTGTGAATGAGTATATGTTTGCGCATTTGTTTGGACTACGTGCGCAATGTGTATGAAAATGAATGCATTTGTGTTGTGGCACGTGTGGAATGCGTGTGCTTTGACATGTGTGTGCTCTCATATGTGATACATGTGTGCGAGCTTTGTTTCTGAACACATATAAATACATTCATGTGCTTACACACGCATTTATGAATATATAGAATGTCTATGTGCATGATGTGCACATTGGCATTCATGTGAATGCGATGAAACGTATGCGCATATGCCTGTTTTTTGTGCGTGTGTAGACAATCATTTACATGCATATGAATACGTGTGTGCATTTACTTATGTGTGCATAGGGGTAGGAATGATGTGTGTGATATATGTGTATGTATGTGTGTGATATGTGTATGTATGTGCAGAAGTGCATGTACTTATGTTTGTGTGTGAGCTCATGCTTAGGATTATTTGTACACACACACACACACATACATATATATATATATATAATATATATATATGTATATATATATATATATATGTGTGTGTGTGTGTACACACATGTGTGTGTATGTATGTGTGTGTGTTCGTAAATATAAAAAGGGGAATATATGATTTTTTTTTCTCTTTTTGCTCTTAGTAGGTTGGTGATGTGGAGAAAGCCAATGATGGAGGTTGACTACCTTAGGACAATAATTCCATAGAGTTATACATGAACATGGTGAGTGAAGATGCCTTTTGGAAATTCAAAGCACACAGCCTCATATTAAGTAGGAGTTCTTAGTATACTAGTTCAAGGACCTAGATGTATAAGGTAAACCAACATACATGAGTCATGATTCAAAATGAGTGTCCTTAGTCTCAGACTATAGTAAGCAGACTCATTTTTGGCAAGGCCAAAAGGTGTTCCCCCTACACAAGCCATCGATTAGTGTAGGATAGGCTAACTCTTTAGGAGTCAAAAGAGAGAAAGTGAAGGAAACCCGTGAGATGAGCTTTGTGCACAACCTAGAAAGAGGTAGATCAGAGCAAGGCACAAGTAGAATAGAAAGAGAAAGGACTAGAGGGCATACATCCCATAGATGGGATAATGATTTCCCTATGCCCAAACAAAGAGAGCACTTGAGGACGTTGAGACCCTCTCAGGTGGTGAAGACCATGAAGAATAACTTTGATGGCACGGAGATCCCTATGACCACATAAAATAATTTAAGCAACTATTGAGAGTGGAACAAGTGGAAGATGTCTTCACTCAATATGAGGCTTTTGTTCTAACCTTGAATCACACAAACCTTGCTTGGTTTTAACCCTTGCAACAATCTCATTTTAGAGATATCACATAGTTGCTTGATACTTTCATCATCGAGTTCTCTAAGAGTGGAATAGAAAACAACACCTCGTCTTTGATCCATAGTTTCAAATAGATGCCTGAAGATTCACTGAGGTTAGCAAGATGCAACTTCAAGCAACACATAGAATGATGCCCAATCAGAGAGCTACCTAGATAGGATAAACAAGTATCACTATTCTTAGACTATCTTTTAAGCAAGAAATTGAGATCTTAGTGTACTTGAAAGAGCCATATACCCTGGACCAATGTGCAAGAATGTCCATAGACATACAATACAACTTAGGAGAGGATTTAGAATTGTCCAAGATCTAGAAAAAATCATATTTCTCCCTTAGTATAACATCCAAACCTTCATCCTTAGTAGAGGAATCAGCTGAGTTAGTAGCGCAAATGTTAAGAGGAAACTTTGAGAATAGACAACATCAAAAGGTCACTACCATAAAATATTGCTATACTTGCATCGTGATCACATGGCTAATGCTTTCCCAATGCAAAACCAGAATGACATAGTATTAGTCTCTTACTACTGTACCATAGAGAGGAAATACACAAATAATTTGGCACAAAATTGTCCGTATAAGAAACATGCAGTTAGACAAAACTACCAACAAACATATCACCTTCCATATAGGTATCAAAATTAGTACCAATAGAAGCCCTACTATAGACCACAAAAGAATTACCAACCATAATATGAGACACAAGCTAGACCACAACTAGTGGGAGGACAACAACCACCACCCCCTCCCAATGTAATATGAGCCAAGTATGTGGTGGTAGAAGAGAATACTGATAGGGATTCAATACCAATTTCTCCATTGATTACTCAAAATGACCCTAATGCCAATAGTTGTGACTCATCTCATGGAGAAAAGATTCCCACCTACTAGGAGGAGTCACTAAAAAAAACAAAGACTTACCAATATGAAACCCCACCATAGGACTATAATTGGGAACTTGAATGCTCTAATTTCATGTCCACGAATCCTAGCCCTAGACCCCAAATAGGACCATGTTATAGATGCTAGGTGATCACTTTGTACATGAATGCCCACATTCACCAACCACAGTTTAGCCATGCTATCTTACCATACAAGGATATTGTTGAGAGTGTGGTAAAGGGCATATAATACGAGGGTGTCCCAAGAATCAAGCCAATGCCTCGAAAATAACACCAATCAATGTGATAGGCATAATGCAATGTTCAAATGGTTCTCCACCCACCTTAGTTCCCATCCAACTGGTTAGTAGAGCTCATGCATGACAACAAGCTCATCAATGGAGCCAAGAGAAAGACTCAAAGACTGGAGAATCTAGCAAAAAGAGAACCAAGTCATGGAGAGACTCTTGAGAGAGAATCAAGAGAAACTGCTCCAAGAAGTTAGTAGAACTAGAAGGTAGCCTAAAAGAGACCAAGGCAAAGATTTTAGAACTGACATCTTAGGCCCCACTAGATACATCACTTTTTCCTAAGATAGGATCAATCTTAGCCAACCCATCCTAGAAAGTCTTGAGATGATGTTCAAGGCTAATCAGTCATGATTGAGAGAAGGTCAACCAAATGTAGCAAAATTATAAAAAAGCTATCCTATAGCAAACGTAGAGGTACAAAGAACCAAGTTATGCATCAAAATGGTCAAACTAGCACAAGATGTGTTCGTGGCTAGTCAAGTTTATAATCAGAGTAACATAGTCAAACCATAATTGCACTTCCAAGGATTGCTAGATAGATTAGAGCAAATGGCATCTAGACCTAGCAACTTAGCACCTCAAAAGTGTTGATATGTTTTGATAGTGATGTGTGTGAACATATTTAAGACCGACAAGTTACTTTTTTCTTTCTTTAGGAGGTCTTTTTCCCTTGGCTTGTGTATATGCCTAGAACCCTCACTTGGCAATTCATTCAGTGTTGTGTTTTGCTCCAATATTCGTCTTCATTGTGCTATTTATGTGCTTCTATAGACCTCAAACGCCAACAATTGGTATCAGAGAAGGTCATTATTTCATCTAGGGAATCATCAAAACCCCTTTGATCAAAGTCTCACAATTGCATGAAAATTGGTGAGCATACTCAGGGGGACTAGGAGTTCAAAAAAACTTTTCTATGTGGCATCAAAATTTTGATCTAAGCTTGTTTCGGCCTCTAAATGGAATATCATAGTGCCTACGCAAGCAAGTTCATCCTTTTGTGCCAAACATATATACAACTTTTGGTTCAACAATGCAAGCGACTCAATTTTCAGCTAATCCTTTATGTATGGCACATTGATTCACATAGAACTTATGTCGAGAAGAGCCACTTTGGTACTCTATAAGACTTGAAAGAATAGGCATCCTCGCTAAGACAAGCCACTTCACCCTTTGCTTCTTAGTTGAAGTTGATCCTGGGTTTGCACCAAAAGGCTCTAGTTGACATACTCTACTAAGATCATATGAGTTGTCTTATGAAATGTAGGTGATAAGCTCACACCTTGCCATAGATCTGAAAGCCAACTTCCACTTGAATCAACAAGCCATCACTTTTGTCCCATGTGTGGAACAAATCTTAGTGTTTGCACTTAGACTTGCAAGAAGCCTTTTTGTCGAGAATTGAGTCTTTCTCCCACTGTGTTTGACTTACCACAAACATGTACTTTTTCCATAAGCTAAGAGGTGCCCTCTAAATAGAGGAGATATATGTTGAAGCTCATGGTTCCCCACAAATGCCACTTGCAAGGAAAGGTGCCCTCTTAATAGAGTAGATATGCAATGAAGCTCATGAGTGAAAATCCCCACAATGGCCACTTGAAAGGAAATCACTTGATTCGCCACTGAGATCTCCCTACTGAGATAGATTTTGGCATGTGCTCATGAGGGGAAGAGAAGCTTAAACCCATGTTCTGATTCCCTCTGGCTTCAAGAAGAAGAAGAAGCATGAGGTCCACAACCTAATGGCAAGATGACCCAAGGTTGCACGATCCCTTCTGAAGAATCATCGGGCTTTGATTGGTTGTGGGTTCCTCTCTGTAGAGTCATCTGGCTTTGATGTTGTTAGTAAAATTGTTAGCACACCTCTTAATAGGAAGACTTGAGATGAAGTGATAAAAAAAGCAGCCAAGACCTACGGAGCCAGATGGTGCAAGTGAGGCCCACGACACATAGAAAACCCACTAAATAGGAAGCCCATGACACACACATGGCTTCAAATAAGTGTAACTCCAAGGGCACATGACTAGACCCACTACTACATGATCGGTGGGGGTACCAACAGAAGCAACCCAAGACCCATGACACACAGATGGCCGAGAGGAACAAAACACTCAAGGCCCACATCGGAGATTTGCAAGGCAACCAATGAGGAAAAATGAGCACACCCCACTGAAAGTTGAAACTTGTATTTTTGACTTGAGTCAATCACCATAACTTTGGCACTGGTCGAGATCAAAGATGTACATCGAATTGTGGCTTAGACTCAGTATGCCACCAAAGAATAGGTCCAAAGAATAGGTCCAAAGAAGAGGTTAATAATTTGTCCATTGAACTTCCTCTGAAATATTCACCACTGGCACCAAGTGAAAAATACCAAATAGAAATTGATGTATCTCCAACCCGAGGACTTGAATTGGCAAGTGAAATGTGGCAACCCATAGATAAGTGTGTGATGTATGAGCTCATGAAGATGTTCACTTCAAATTACTTCCATCCATGAATCCGAACACCACGAAGTTATCCCACTAGCAAGATTTGCACAGGTGCTCGAATTTCACTGCCTCTTTTTGCATCAAGCGGTGGCTTCCAAATGGGGTTGCCAACTGGCTGAAAACTATTTTGAAGTTGAGGGACCTTTGTTGAGGTTCATGTTAGTGTACACACACTGCCAAAATAAGATCGAATGCAAGCCAATAAAGGTGTGTCAAGTTGATATTGGCTGAAAAATGACATGGCTGCTATGTCCAAGCTGACAACCTCACAATGAAGACCTACGGACATGCAAGCCTTTAACCGGTTGTTACCTCAGAGTTTCTTTGTCTTGTTTTTGTTAAGTGGCTGTCCACATGCTCATTGAAGTGAAAGGAATTGAAAAATGTGCACACATCGGACTTGGGAGCCTTACTCTCTATTTTGTCCATCACCCCCGAGGTCCTCACCCATCGAGCACAACAGATTAAGCACAACTAATTGAAATCTTTACACGGCCTTTTTTTTCCATTTTCTCCCTAATGTTTACATAGCTTATTCTTATTACTATACTCCTGTTTTGATTCCTTTGTGATGCAAAGTTAGTTTGTATTTCATTCTATAATCATATGTTTACATGCACACAATCTATGTGATTTTTTCGTTTTCTGAACAGAAAAACCAAGGAAGCATGCACTTTGCTAATAACGTTTGCGAACTTCAGATATATATTGAAACGGACCACACCCATAATTCGATTCATCTTTAGGAAAAGATAAATCTGAATGCTAGGTAGTCGAGAAATAAGTTGTGAATAGTGAGATCAAGCTATCATGGTAAAAAAGAAAATACTGGACCACACCCATAATTCGATTCATCTTTAGGGAAAGATAAATCTGAATGCTAGATAGTCGAGCAATAAGTTGTGAATAGTGAGATCAAGCTATCATGGTCAAAAAGAAAATACTGATCCTAGATAGATGGGGAATGGTCTAAGCGCAATAGGTACTACAAGTTTAGTTAATGAGTACAACCACGAGCTTTTATAGGCAGTTTTTTCCTGAAGCAGTACTACCTTTTTTTTTAGTACAACAAACATTGAAACCACATTCATACACCCACGATATGGTACATAGGACTTAGTACTATTTGTTTTTTTTGAGTACAACAAAAATTAAAATCACACTCATACACCCACGATATGGTACATAGGGACTTAGAATACGCTCTTAAGAGCTGAGGCATCCACCCCGAGTAGGACTTGAACCCTAGCCATGTGCTTAGGAGTACAAGGCACTTTGGCTAAGCACTACTACTTTTGGTTCAATGTCTTGACCATTTGATTTCTTAACGCATTATGGCAGACTCTTTTACAATAAAGATTACATCGTCCTCGTATCGTTCTTAACACGTTTTTTGATTTAAGGGCGAAAAAATGATTTGCATTATTTAATCGTTGGAGGATTATTTGAAGCGACTTTCGATGCACCTGAATGTGACGTTGAGTTGCAATACAATTCATATTGTCTTACGTAAAAACTATACGGATCCGTAGAGTCTACACTAACCGTGAAATCCATAGTATTATGGAGATTGAAATCGATAGTAACTGAGTCGAAATATCAAAAAGCTTGCGAAAAGTTACACAAAAATTTCTCATCGCTTTGACAGAAATACATGTGCTTCTTGATCATTCTTACTTACACGAAGTCTTTATGCACCCGCAAAACTCTTTAATGTGACGTAAATCTTATCATCGGTTTTAAATATGATCAAGATACGTGTTTTATAGAATAGTCATCAATGGTTCACAGTAAGGAATATATTAGTTACGAGTTCTTACAGCAGAAGAACAATGGAGAGTTTCATGATCCTGATGAAGTTGCAGAAGTCCTGATGCAGACATTGAAAATGAACACCAGCAAAATCTTATTCAGGAAAAGACTCTACCGCGTAAGATAGGTGGGCGAATAGTAATTATCACATAGCCAGAGGAGGTTCTTAGTACAAAACAGGAGCTCTGATGCGAAAATGAATATCCAAGCGGGAGAACAAGGGATTCCTAATTCAGTACATGAAGGAAATGAATGATTATAATTACAGATTTCTTAGGCACTTCGGTAACAAAGAAGATTGTCCATTCGATTAGGAATCCTTTATTGAAAATTTCTCTTCAACCAGCTGTTTCGCTTTCTTCAGGTAGCTCATGAATACTTAAGTATCTATACAAGACGACAGGAGTGGAACCCTGTCTTTGAGAGAGTTATATGATGTAATGAAGTGTAGATGCAAAAAAATGTGCCTGATTTTGAGCGCAAAGTATTAAGGAATCCTTTGAGCATACACAAGGGCAGAAAGCATGCATATTCTCAATCTGTACATTAACTGGACGATCGCTGGCCATGATAAGCAGGTAGCGTGATAATGTTGGCGGACTCGTTAACTGGTGCTCGGACGACATGGATGTCCTACACAGCTGACGTTATGGCTATACCATTACTGAAATCGAATGTACAATGGAAATCAGAAAATGTCCATGTGAGTTTACAAGCCAACAAGATGGCCTTCTTCTCATGTGTTTGCAGAATCAGTTCAGCTGACGACGCACTTAATGGAGGATGAATCTATCTTTTCGGAGCCAACGGAAGAAGACCGATTCACGCATGGGCTTTCAGCAGTTACTGATTGAGCGAATGGAATTTGTATTTCGGTGAGGCCTAATTATGCAGTTTACTTCAGTTATTCTTGGGAGGATGTGTTCTGGGGCTATTGTAGTCAAGGTGAAAAACAGTTTTATCGTCCTGTAACTCAAGGTCGTGTCTCTTCTGTTGAGCCCGATCTGAGATTTCCTCTTGCCTAGCTGACGCTCTGCACCGCTGCACAATGGAACTGCATTTTAATGGTCTAGTATCCTAAGCATTTTTTGCAGTCGTGATACCAAACCTCGCCCCTAATCAGTGTCGACGCTCGCCCAGGGCCCTTAATTATAAACGCATTCGTGACTACTAATAATTCTAAGAGATCGAAATATTTCACGGAAGCACAAATGGTTTTCTAATTCTCTGTAAGGCTAGAAGTCTGGATAACCTGCGAAAATCAGTTCATGGGAGAATGTAGTTCCTGTTTGGACTTATTTACATTGTGCATAAGGGTCGAACACGCTCTATAGCTGTATAATGCAAAATCGAAGCTATTCATAAATTTCCTGCGAACGCTAGAAGACTAGAAAACCTTTCACAATCAACTACTAGCGCTGCAATCAACATTCCATTGTTTAAACTTAATCGCATCGTCTACGAGGATTGAAAACACGCTATAAACCGTCACAATTGAGGTTCGAAGCTATCTCTGGATTTCCTAGGAACGTTGGCAAAACAGATAACCTGTGACAATCAGTTAGTTCAAATGTAATTAAGGTTCTACTATTCAAACTTAACCGCGATGTCCACAAGGAAGGAAAACATCATTTAAGCTGCGTTTCTGAGATGTGAAGCCTGTTCAGCGGATCCCTTATAGGATTCCTTATGCCTTCCTCATAGAACCATTGAAATTTACAATTGCCCTAATATTATTTTGCTTGAAGAAAGATTAATAGAGCCACTAGTGCGTTACCTCACCGAAACTGTGGCAACCCAAAACCACTATGTGTTTATCTATGTCAATACATCCCCGGAGTAATGTACTCAGTGCTTAGGCGGATATATTCATATAGCTTGGTACCGATTGAGTTAAGTGTTGAACTACATCCTAACATGATTCTATCTTGACTCTGTTTATAGTCATACCAGATTATAACAACGGTGAATGCGCTGTAGTGAGGTTTGACCCCAGCAACGAGAATCGTCTACATGCACATGCAATCGAAGTATTAAAGGAAACCATACAGCGTGCTCGATACCTTCTCTTTTATTGACTTCGTTTGAGCAATATTCTGTACACAATGCTTCTCCAGAACCGCTTTGTCCGATGGCCGGAAGACTGGATACCCTGTGAAAATCAGATATTAAGTATCTTTTTAAGACCCTATTATTTAAATTGAATCGCATTGCCTCTACTCGTCACGTGCCATGATTAGCTAACAGGAATGTAATTCCGATTTCAACTATTTAACTTAATCGCATCGAATGTACTCGGGAATGAGGTAGAGCAAGCGCACAAGAGGGGTAGTGGGGAGATGAGGCAGATCTAGAAAGTGATACGCACCCTCTTGCCAAGAAGTCGGAATTCTTCCGGCAACTACGCCTCGGGTGTGAAGCGCCAAGATGAGAACGGCTAACTTGACCAGCATAGGCATTGTACAATAGCCGAAGCTTGAGCTGTACTTCAGACTTATTGGCTGATCATGTTTCATAAATTAAAGCTAAACAAGCATCACTACTGCAGTTCTTTCTGTGAGATCAGGATGCCATTATGTAGAAATTATTCTCCACACGGCGCAAGCAGTCAAGCGCACGTGCACTCGCTAGAGGTAGACGGCGGGCTACTTATCCTGTGCGTACAGAGGATTGGTCGCCTTTCCATGCATAATAGCGTGGCGAATCGCGATGTACAGGTGCATGCTCAAGAAGGTACATAAAGAGAGACGGATCAACTTTCCCCATGGATCATCTAACTTGTGGTGCCTTACGAATGGGGGAGAAACAGAGAGAGAGAGAACAAACTTTTAAACACATAATCACTTCCGAATTCGAGTCGAAAGATGACTTCGGAGCCTGGAGGCAAGCCGCACGACTGAAAGCACTCGTGTGCGACACTGGGAGGACAGTGGACGCGCATCAGGCATGGACTTATGAATTATGTGTGTCCCTGTACGTGTTCGGGTGCTTGTGTTTTCTTGGAAGTTGAGCGTTCTTCTGTGCGCGTACGAGAGAGAGAGAGAGAGAGAGAGAGAGAGAGAGAGAGAGAGAGAGAGAGAGAGAGAGAGAGATTAACTCGTATAGTCGGAGACTGGAGCAGTGGAGCCCATAGATGACTGAAAATGTTCATGGAATCATGGAGAATTAGATGGTGAAGGATTCAAGGGTCCAAATGTAGCGACTGTATGCAGATTCAAGTCAAGCGGTGATAATTATCATACAACGATTAGACTAAGCATGTAACGCAGATTCAGGAAGAAAAAACTGCGAAATTTGAATGCAGCTGTATACTCTCTAGAACCAAACAGCACATTGTGCGGTCAAATTCTTATGTAGGTAAACAGTATTTACATATAGAGATGAGATGGAGCTTGCCCAACCTAGTGGTTTGATGCCTTGACTTTTTGGGAGGAAGTCCTGAGTTGAAGTCTTGATTGAACAGAAGATGAGTGCTTTTAGCTTAGGAGGTTGGGTGTGTTTACAATTCCTGGTACTCTAAAAAAAAATAGAGAGAGGGAGAGAACGAGAGGCTATATACTGATAATGATTTTTAAATCAATACGACATTAAACGATTGTGATGCTTTATCCCCTGCAAACGTGGATCATTCCTCTCAAGTGCACATGCAGAGTCCCTATGTATGGAGCACTAACGAAAACGTAATACCTCCTAACCGGGGTCCGGGACGATAAACTGGACAAGTCTGCTGCCTTCTCTCTCAATACGGTTATAATAGAAGGGGGGTCATAGGATGTCCATTCATTGTCGGGATTATTAGAAGACCCTTCTTCCTCGTCGTCTTCTGCTTCATGCAGTTCATCTCTCTCTCTCTCTCTCTCTCTCTCTCTCTCTCTCTCTCTCTCTCTCTCGAATATTAGCTGTTCGAATACTGTTGCGTACCTGCGCTGGATGTCATGTGTGCTAAGCGTCGCCTTCTTGGTCTTCAGCAGTATCTTTTGATATCTCCTAACAGCCTTTAAGGATACATCCTTGTACACTGCTGGCTTTTACGACTGTACCGCGTAATAGTTGCTGTCCGCCAATTACATTGAAATCGAATAAACAAACAAATTTCGAACTCACCATCGCCTATTTTTTGACAGTAGCGTATTCCTGATTTACAGGATTGATACTACGAATACAGGCAAGAAAGCTCACGGGATAAGATATAATGCGGTTAAGATAGACACTTATCAGATTCATACCATTTCTATTGTTGAATTATGCAGCTCGTTTTCAAAGGGGTCTCGAGGACTGTCGACATCGCGCTCACTATTGAGGTCCAGATGGCACTCTAGTTAACAGTAGTTGAAACCTACGCAGGAAACGTGCAGCACTAGCTTTCACCAACTCGCTAGCCTCACTTTACTCGTGACACGTGACATTGTTGGCCGTGGAGGCTCCGCGCTAGAGTTCAAGCAGTAAAAGTCTTCCCTCTCAAGTCTGCTCCATGAGACATGCGATAATTTTCTCCTCACTTACAACAATCTCAAGCTCAAGCAGACCAAAAGCTGTATGAAATGCTGGAAGCATAAATCTCTATGTAAATTCGCATGCTTCCTTCCTCGCTATTGACATTCTCCATAGACTTCTGTGCTGGCGGCGGTTTATCCTCATAATTCTCGAATTTAATATCTTCGAAAAAAGAAAAGTGTGTTTTTTTTCGAAGCAACTGGAATGAGATTAAAATTAATGATGGATGTTATATTTTATGCAGGAGGCAGGATCCCACATGGGGCTTACAAAGAGCCAGTCTTTAAAACAAAGCGAGGGGCACTGCTGGAACATGGTGTGATTGCAAAAGAGACACCTCCTTACAAGTGTAGTCCACGTAAGGGAACTTAAGGGAAATAATACATCATTGGGACAATGAAAAGACCATGGTAAATCTTTCATCAAAGTACAAGGACAGAAGAGCTCCCTCCATTTATGAGGATGGTGTTCATAGAGCTAAGAATACAGAGAGGAGTTGCTTTCTAGAGCATCTTTAATAGACTTCAGACTTTGGAGGTCAGAATGGACCAAGATTCTCTTAAGAGGGATAAGAAAATTCTTTTTCCACTACCAAAAACTGAGTGCACTCACATGGGCTAGTAAAAAAGCACGATCTCAACTTATCCCTGTTCCCATTCTAAGTGCACTCAATGAAATTACAAATCCGTATAGGCTAATTTTTCTTAGTAAACGATCTTGGCCTATGGGTTTTGGGGTTATCTTTGATCAAAGATGGAATTGGGTCCTAAATAAATTTAAGGATAAGATTTTTAAGTGGATGTGTATGCATCACAATCTTTCTCACAAAATATTTGATTTAAACCTATTTATTTTTCCTTCACTGATTTATTTTTACCTTGTTGGAAGCTTACTAAAAAGCAGATTGGCAGGTAGTGGCTTTGGCTAAAAGATTTTTATTGGAGGGTTCTACTGACAACGCCAAAATACATGAGGTTGCTTGGACAATATGCTACATGAAGAAGGAGGAAGGAGGGTTGGGCATTCTTTACCCTTCTAGAATGGCCACTCTTATGTCTGCCAAATGGATATTGAGAGCTATTTATTCTTCGGACCTTGATCAAGAGAAAATGCAATCATTTTTATATCAAAGATAATTAAGCTTGGGATACTCTTAATTTTTCAGAAATTATTACTTCCCTTATGATTTTGCTCCCACAAGTAGCACACTCATAACCAATAAGTGGAATGCTTGGAGAAAAGTTAAAAAAGGGTATAGTTGAACTCTGATTTTTCCACTAATTACTCTTTCTTCCTTCAGGGATCTAAGTGGATAGGTTGGATGGATCACTTGGAACACCAAGACATCAGCATGAGAGAGAACAAATGCAGAATATTGGGTTTTGGTTAATGTACCATCTTACACTCTAATGGTGAGATGTTGACAGTTGAGTTGTCTGATCAAAATACTATGGATATTAATAGCCTTTCTCTTACTTGTAAACACATGCTTCTAGAAAGCAAAAGAATGCGAAACTGCTAGCTAGAGAATAGGCATAATAAAAAACAAGTGAAGCTAGCAGATGTTGCTCTTGATATGTATTTGAATTATAAAAGATAAAGTATCTCTGTTTCTTCCATCTCTGACAATTTGAACAAGAGATGGTCCATCGAGTAGAGTCCTACACAATGGAAGCATAGGTTTTGTAGCATTTCAACTTTCCCCTTCTCCATCAAACAATCAACTCTGTAATGGCTCATCCTTCATAGAGGTATCTAGAATAGTAGCAAAGCAAGGAATTTACATATTGATACAAGAAATTGCCCCTTTTGTGGCAATGTGGAGGATCTTTCCCATCTATTCAATGACTGTTGGCATGCTCAAAAATTTTGGAGAATCCTGGAAATATACTATAGCTCTGTTGGAATTCCCAAAGTTGGATGTCAAGAGACCCTCTTGGGTGTGTGCTCTAAAATGGATGTCCCTCTCTGGAATATTTGGAGAGCAATCATTATGTGGATTATCTGGTCCAGTAGAAACCAAAAAATCTTCAAGCGTGCTCAGAGAGACTTTGTTTTTTCATGTATCTCTAAGATGCAAAAGACTGTTAAAGTTATTATTAACTCCATTAGGGACACTCCTCCTGAACATTTCAGTACCTATGCTCATATTTGTAATCTCAACTTCCATAAGTGAGGGACAGTTTGATTTCCCTTTACTCTATCCTAAGATTCCTCATGTTGTACTCGTTGGGTTATTTTTCTGCCTTATGCAGAGGTTGTAATTTTCCTTTATTGGGCTGCCCTATGCACATGTTGTAATTTGCCTTTATTAATACATTTCTTTCTTGCTTTGTTCAAAAGAAGAAGCTACGTAGATATTGACACCTACTTTTATGAGTAACACCATTCGACGCTCACACCCTTGGCCATAATACACACATTACTCCTCATTGCAATTCTCATGAGCACTCCCAAATACTCAATCACCAAAAATTGGTTATGTGACAACTAAATGGATGATTGAATGGATATATATATATATATATATATATATATATATATATATATATATATATATATACAACACATCAAGGGCATACCGACGATCGGCATAACAACGCTCACGGATCTGCGTCGGTATGGCCATCGAAACATTTTGGAAAACTGACTAGGCATTGGATGCGTCGGTACAAATGTATCGGTATAAGTGTCGGTAATTTACTCGAAACTACCGACACTCATACTGACGCCCTGTTTTAACTGGGCCCGAGAGCAAAAATTTGACATTTCGATCGTTCTGAAACTAGATCTTCTACTGTCGACTTTGCACGCACGAACAACCTATCTCTATTTGTCACTCTTTCTAAATCTAAAGTTTTAGTAAGTATATCGCACATACTATAGCACTCATTTTCCTTTTTTTATGTTTTTCCTTTTCTAATATCTTCTCTCTTTAGGTTTGCAACATATTTTGGGATCACGTCTTTGGAAATTCGGCGAAGGACAACTTCAAGTGGATTTTGACAACAACGATTCAAACAATTACATTGATGTAAGTGATTGTTTTGTTTTCGATTGACATAGAGAGAGAGAGAAACATATACATATACATACACACTCACATATGTATAAACACACTCATATATAGATACACACTCACATATACACACACTCAAATATGTACAAATGCATATTCATATATGCATATGCATACACACATGCATATGCATACACATGCATATGCATACACATGCATATGCATACACATGCATATGCATACAAACATGCATATGCATACATACACACATGCATATGCATACACACATGCATATGCATACACACATGCATATGCATACACACATGCATATGCATACACAAGCATATGCATACACATGCATATGCATACACATGCATATGCATACACATGCATAGCATACACATGCATATGCATACACATGCATATGCATACACATGCATATGCATACACATGCATATGCATACACATGCATATGCATACACTCATGCATATGCATACACACATGCATATGCATACACACATGCATATGCATACAAACATGCATATGCATAGACACATGCATATGCATGTGTGTATGCATACACACATGCATATGCATACACAGATGCATATGCATACACACATGCATATGCATACACACATGCCTATGCATACACACATGCATATCCATACACACATGCATATGCATACACACATGCATATGCATACACATGCATATGCATACACATGCATATGCATACACACATGCATATGCATACAAACATTAATATGCAGACACATGCATATGGAGACACATGCATATGCATGTGTGTATGCATACACACATACATATGCATACACACATGCATATGCATGTGTGTATGCATACACACATGGATATGCATACACACATGCATATGCATACATGCATATGCATACACACATGCATATGCATACACACATGCATATGCATACACATGCATATGCATACAAACATGCATATGCATACAAATGTGCATATGCATAGACACATGCATATGCATGTGTGTATGCATAGACACATGCATATGCATACACACATGCATAGGCATACACACATGCATATGCATACACATGCATATGCATACACACATGCATACGCATACATACATGCATATGCATAGACACATGCATATGCATGTGTGTGTGCAAACACACATGCATATGCACACACACATGCATATGCATACACACATGCTTATGCATACACACATGCATATGCATACACACATGCATATGCATACACACATGCATATGCATACACACATGCATATGCATACACACATGCATATGAATACACACATGCATATGCATACAAACACACATGCATATGCATATAAACATGCATATGCATGTGTGTATGCATACACACATGCATATGCATACACATGCATATGCATACACACATGCATATGCATACACACATGCATATGCATACACACATGCATATGTATACACACATGCATATGCATACACACATGCATATGCATACAAACATGCATATGCATAGACACATGCATGTCCATGTGTGTATGCATACACACATGCATATGCATACACACATGCATATGCATACACACATGCATATGCATACACACATGCATATGCATACAAACATCCATATGCATACGAACATGTATATGCATAGCCACATGCATATGCATATGTGTATGCATACACACATGCACATGCATACACACATGCATAAACATACACACATGCATATGCACACACACATGCATATGCATACACACATGCGTATGCATGCACACATGCGTATGCATGCACACATGCGTATGCATGCACACATGCGTATGCATGCACACATGCGTATGCATGCACACATGCGTATGCATGCACACATGCGTATGCATGCACACATGCGTATGCATACACACATGCGTATGCATACAAACATGCATATGCATAGACACATGCATGTGCATGTGTGTATGCATACACACATGAATATGCATACACACATGCATATGCATACACACATGCATATGCATACACACATGCATATGCATACACACATGCATATGCATACACACAGGCATATGCATACACACATGCATATGCATACACACATGCATATGCATACAAACATCCATATGCATACAAACATGCATATGCATAGACACATGCATATGCATATGTGTATGCATACACAAATGCACACGCATACACACATGCATAAACATACACACATGCATATGCATACACATGCATATGCATACGCATGCATATGCATACGCATGCATATGCATACGCATGCATATGCATACGCATGCATATGCATACGCATGCATATGCATACGCATGCATATGCATACCCAAATGCATATGCATACACAAATGCATATGCATACACACATGCATATGCATACAAACATGCATATGCATAGACACATGCATATGCATAGACACATGCATATGTATGTGTGTATGCATACACACATGAATATGCATACACACATGCATATGCATACACACATGCATATGCATACACACATGCATATGCATACACACATGCATATGCATACACATGCATATGCATACAGATGCATATGCATACAGATGCATATGCATACAGATGCATATGCATACACATGCATATGCATACACATGCATATGCATACACATGCATATGCATACACACATGCATATGCTTACACACATGCATATTCATACACACATGCATATGCATGTGTGTATGCATACACACATGCACATACATACATACATGCATATGCATACACGCATGGATATGCATGCACACATGCATATGCATACAGATGCATATGCATACACACATGCATATGCATACGCACATGCATATGCATACGCACATGCATATGCATACGCACATGCATATGCATACGCACATGCATATGCATACGCACATGCATATGCATACGCACATGCATATGCATACGCACATGCATATGCATACGCACATGCATATGCATACGCACATGCATATGCATACGCACATGCATATGCATACGCACATGCATATGCATACGCATGCATATGCATACGCATGCATATGCATACGCATGCATATGCATACACATGCATATGCATACACACATGCATATGAATACAAACATGCATATGCATGTGTGTATGCATACACACATGCATATGCATACACACTTGCATATGCATACACATGCATATACATGAACATACATATGCATACGCACATGCATATGCATACACACATGCACATGCATACACACATGCACATGCATACACACATGCACATGCATACACACATGCACATGCATACACATATGCACATGCATACACACATGCACATGCATACACACATGCACATGCATACACACATGCACATGCATACAAACATGCATATGCATACACACATGCATATGCATACACACATGCATATGCATAGACACATGCATATGCATACACACATGCATATGCATAGACACATGCATATGCATAGACACATGCATATGCATAGACACATGCATATGCATAGACACATGCATATGCATAGAGACATGCATATGCATACACACATGCATATGCATACACACAGGCATATGCATACAAACATGCATATGCATAGACACATGCATATGCATGTGTGTATGCATACACATATGCATATGCATACACACATGCATATGCATAAACATTTGCATATGCATACACACATGCATATTCTTACACACATGCATATGCATACACACATGCATATGCATACACACATGCATATGCATACACACATGCATATGCATACATACATGCATATGCATACACACATGGATATGCATGCACACATGCATATGCATCCACACATCCATATGCCTACACACATGCATATGCATACAAACATGCATATGCATACACACATACATATGCCTACACACATGCATATGCATACACACATGCATATGCATACACATGCATATGCATACACATGCATATGCATACACACTTGCATATGCATTAACATGCGTATGCATAAACATACATATGCATACACACATGCAGATGCATACACACATGCAGATGCATACACACATGCAGATGCATACACACATGCAGATGCATACACACTTGCAGATGCATACACACATGCAGATGCATACACACATGCATATGCATACACACATGCATATGCATACACACCTGCATATGCATACAAACATGCATATGCATAGACACATGCATGTGCATGTGTGTATGCATACACACATGCATATGCACACACATATTCATATGCATACACACATGCATATGGATACACACATGCATATGCATACACACATGCATACGCATACACACATGAATATGCATACAAACATGCATATGCATGTGTGTATGCATACACACATGCATATGCATACACACATGCATATGCATACACACATGCATATGCATACACACATGCATATGCATACACACATGCATATGCATACACACATGCATATGCATACACATGCGTATGCATACACATGAATATGCATACACATGCATATGCATACACATGCATATGCATACACACATGCATATGCATACAAACGTGCATATGCGTAGACACATGCATATCCATGTGTGTATGCATACACACATGCATATGCATACACACATGCATATGCATACACACATGCATATGCATACACACATGCATATGCATACACACATGCATATTCATACACACATGCATATGCATACACACATAAATATGCATACACACATTGCGTACATAGAGTGTGCTTTCAAAGAGACTACATGTGAAGCCAAGAGCAATCAAGTGCTTATGGTTTTTGTCATACCATGCACGTGGAGCTTGCTTGAGACCATACAAGGCTTTATGCAAGTGACAAACCATATGCTCATTCCCTTTCATAGAAAATCCAGGAGGTTGCTTCACATAAACCTCTTCTTGCAAATCACCATTCAAGAAGGCTGTTTTTATGTCCAACTGATGCACTTTCCAACCTCGATGGGCAGCCAATGCAACCACAGTACAAATGATAGTGATGCGTGAAGTAGGTGTAAATGTTTCCTCATAATCAATGCCATATTGTTGCGCATATCCTTTGGCAACCAATCTAGCTTTGTAGCGATCAATGCTACCATCAGATTTTCTCTTAGTCTTGTAAACCCACTTTGTACCAATGGCATTCTTTCCTTTTGGCAATTCACATAACTCCCAAGTACCATTCCTATGTATGGAATCCATTTCTCATTACATAGCACTCATCCATTGTGGATCGTCACATGCATCTTCAAAAAAAGGTGGCTCTTCATTACATGCTATAGCAATAAGAGAATAATCCACAAAATTACTTGATGCACGGTGAGCTTGATCTTGTTCTACCAAGTAAAGGTGCACTCAATTTGCTGTCCTGCAAAGTTTGTTTCAGCCACTTTGGCATAGTTTGTGCACTCTTGATAGACATGTGTTCATTATGTAAAACATCTTCAATATGTACATCATACATGGGCTGAATTTCATGCTCATTTTCAGCCATATTTTGATGCAAATGTTCAGCCATATGTGGCTGAAAATCTCCGGCAGTTTGAGCATTTTTTGGCTGAAATTTTTCAGCCATGTTTGGCTAGAAATTCTCTACATTTTTAGCCCTATTTGGGTGGAATCTTTTAGCCCTTTGAGCCTCAGTTGGCTAATCTACATGACCATAGTCAAATGCACCATTTTGGAACAAAGGCATGAGTGTATCGAACACATCTTATGAGCTAACTGTTGGTTGTTTTTTGCATTGAAGTAGAGGGAAAACTGAATTTTCAACAAATACCACATCTCGACTCACAATAATTGTGTTCGTCAATGGATGGTACAAACGATATCCCTTACCTTCAACACTATAATCAACAAATATACATTTATTTGCATTGTCATCAAGTTTGTGACGTTGTTGTTATAACACAAGAGCATATGCCAAACAACCAAACACACGCATATGACTAGCCATAAGCTTATGACCATTACAAGCCTCATAAGGAGTGATGACTCTCAATGCTTTTGTAGGGTAGCAATTCAACATATAGTTTGCAGACATGATCGCTTCCAACCAAAACTTATTAGGAAGATGCTTTCCTTTAACCATACATCGTGCCATTTCAAGTAGAGTTCTTTTTTTACGCTCGAAAACACCATTTTGCTGAGGTGTATATGGCACTGTACATTGGTGTGAAATATCTCTTTCACGAAGAAAAGCATTAAACTCATGTGACATGTATTCACCACCATGATCCGTGCATAGAGTCAAAAGCTTTTGTGAAAAAAAATTTCAGCCATCACTAAAAATGCTTTGAAGCAAGAAAATACCTCATTCTTTGCTTTTATAGGATACACCCATGTATGGCGAGTAGCATCATTAATGAAGGTAACAAAATATACATGCTTCCCAAAAGATGGAGTCTTGAGGGGACCATATACATCACTATGAACAAGCTGCACTTTTCTTGTAGTGTGTGTATGACTATCTTTTGGAAAAGAAGCACGATGCATTTTTCCAAGAATGAAACCTTCACATGCATGCTTTTCAATGGATTCAAGTGTAGGCAAGCCAATAGCCATGTCCTTTTTTTGCAACTAAAGCAAACTATTGAAGTTCAAGTGACATGTCCTACTCCAATGATAGGATAAGAGGCATTGTTTGCACACACCACAAGTCCTCCTTTGGGTGCATCTTTCAATGAGGCAAAAAATCTTTTGCATGATGCTATGTGCTTTGAAGCACCAGTATCAAAGAACCAATTCGAATCAACCTCACTCACAACCATACATTTAGAATGCAAAGAAGCATCATAATGACATGTAACAACACATGCCCAAAAATCTTGAGCCATTTTAGCTTCATCATTCTCCGCATTTACTGAATTTTTAGCAATAGACATGCCGGATTCCCTCTTCTTTTCATTGTGTTTAACAAGCTTTCTACACTCATCAATAGTATGACGAGCCTTTTGACAATATTTTCATCTCTTCTTCTTTTGCAAATCATCATCATCATTAGAGGAATGAGTGGAAGAGGAAGCTTGAGGCTTTGGTTTTGATGAACCCAAAGTTGAACCATACTTGCTTTTCCCCTTTTGTGAGAACTATGTTCCAAAGTTTTTTAGCAACAAGAACATGCTTCATCATGTAAGACCACATCGGATAGTTGGTCCCATCAAGCTTATCTTCAGCTTGAAGCATGCCAAACAAGTCATTGCTGCCTACCATTTCACTAAAGAACAAGAATGTGACAAAATCTTGACTTCGATGAAAGTTGAAAATGAATGCTGAAATTTTAGCTCACAATCCTGATGGCAATTCTGACTGCATGAATGGCTTCGAAATGGGGGAAAAACCCTAGCGCACCTGCTGGAAATGTTTCTTGGCTACTAAAATTCATAGTTCTATGCTTCAAAGCCGATTTGCACTACTAAAAGTGCTCACGTGCCGTGACACAAAAAACCAAAACTTGAGAAGGAGTTGAACCTGCTCTGATACCATTGTTAGGTATGTGTAGAAGTGTGAGAGACACATGAGAAGCACACAAAAGGAGCACAAACACAGCAAGAAACATAGAGAAGAGGATGGCTGGAATACCTCTCTCTATTGACGATGAACTGAAGTGAAGTAAGAGCTGAATAATATCCCTAAGTACAAAGTACCACCACATATGACTGAATCATGTATGTGGTAACATGGGGAAAAAACCTCTAGTGAACACTAGAGTAAAAAGTGCCCATGTATAGGGAAGAGATTCACATCAAAGCTACCCGAGGAACACATAAGTGTAACATGTGTGTGTGTGTGTGTGTGCATATATTGTTGTGGGTAATGCGCAATATTAGAGATGTATCTTTGATCTAATAATCCATGGCCACAACAAGCGGAGATACATCTCCAAACTTAGGATACATAGGTGTGGGTGGCTGCTTGCAAGAGATCCGTTCCTCTGCATTTTCTGCATAGACCCATGTATGGGTGGTTGCATGGTGCCCACCTCTAAGCTTGTGGCTCATGGGGCTTGAATCCACATCATGGTTGTTTATATACGAAGTGTGTGTGTGTGCGTTGTTGGAAATAAGTCAAAATAGTCCAAAATCCTCAATTTATCGCACCTTAAGTAGTCTTTTCAGTAGCCTTCACACAAGAAAAAGTGTAGGGTGCACTAGATAGAGCAACTACCTCCCAAACCACCCGCCCAAGTTTGATCACCAATGGGTGCAGCGTAGAAAGAACATGCACATGTTTTGAGAAGGGATTTTTTTGCAAATTACTTTTATGATGCCATTCACAAATTTCTTTTTGATTTCACATTAAATCACATCGTGGATCAAGTTTGGAGGTTAAATATTGAAGGTTTTGGACCAGTCTTGAATTATCTTCTCAACATCACTCAAGTTAATCATCTCAAGGAGGAGATCTTGGAGGAAATCTTGGAGGAAGAGTTCATACACTCTTGGAGGAGTTGTTCTCTACATCTGGAGACATCTAGAAGAGTTCGTGTCATCCAACATACTGTGAGTAACAAGTCTAATCTGTCCTCACTTATTCATTCACTAGTTTTTAATTTAGGATAATCAAAATTCGGGTTTGCTATAAAATAGTTCTAAATTGTTCATATTCTTCAGATTTACACATAGACACACACACACACACACACTGCGCATACCTCTTAGGCATACAATTTCTTATATCTAGTTCCTATCTCTACCTAGATTTAGATGTTGTGAGTTTGTATCATATTCACACATTGTAACTGACATTGGAATATATGTTTTGAGAAGGGAGTTTTTTTGCAAATTGCTTTTATGGTGCTATTTGCAAATTGCTTTTGATTTTGCGTTAAATCACATCGTGTGTCAATTTTGAAGGTTAAATGTTGAAGGCCTTGGATCGTTTTTGAATTATCTTCTCAAGCATCACTCAAGGAGTTCATCAACTCAAGGAGGAAACCTTGGAGGAGATCTTGGAGGAAGAGTTCATACACTCTTTGAGGAGTTGTGCTCTACATCTGAAGACATCTAGAGGAGTTCATGTCAACCAACATACTATGAGCAACAAGTCTACATGTGTCCTCACTTCTTCATTCACTAGTTTTTGATTCAAGATAATGAGAATTTGGGTTTGTTGTAAAACAATTCTAAATTGTTCATATTCTCCATATTCTCTCTCTCTCACACACACACTCTTCATATCTCTTAAGCACATAATTTCTTGTATCTCCTTATTATTTCTACCTAGAATTCAGATATTGTGAGTTTGTGTCATACTCGCACATTGTAATTGAGATTGGAATATATGTTAGTGTAGGTGAGCACTCTAGCACTTTGTAAATATTGTCTACCCTATATCTATCTCTCACTCATCTTCTTTTTGAGCATTAAGGTGTGTATGTTAAGGTTCATGTGTTGGAAGATCCTGTAAACCTGTGATTTATTGTTATTGAGGCCCAACCCACTTTGTATATAACACTACAACATATCAAGCGTATGCCGAGGCTGTTATCGAGGAAAATGAATGGGCATAATTTTCCCACGACGTCGATGTTGCAGTCGGTATATACGTCAGAAACATAACGCTCGTATAATCGTCAGTATAAACATTGGTATATTCATCGGTAATACCGACGGTTATACCAACGCCCATACTGGGCGTACCGACACGCATACCGATGACTATGCTGTGTGTACCGACGATCATATCTGCACACATTTTTTTGGGCAGAGTGTGTTGTCTTTTGCTACAACATGATGTTGTTTAACAAAAGACAATACACTCTGCCCAACTCGAAACCGAGTACATGTGTTATGTACTCTAATGGCAACCAAAACATGACTTTATATGAGCAAAAATGAACCATGAATCATGTACAAAAAGTTGTATATTCCATAAATGAAGGATGTACAAGAGTGTGACAAAGCACTTCCATATAGGAACCCCATACAAAATGTGACAAAGCACTTCCATATAGGAATCGAATACAAAATTATGGTACATCATTGCCACATAGGAGTGTAATACAAAATTGTGGCAATGTGACAAAGCACTTCCATATAGGAATCAAATACAAAATTATGGTACATCATTTCCACAGAGGAGTGTAATACAAAATTTTGGCAAATCACTACCATACATATACGCAAAGGGATCAAAACATTTACACCTACAATCCTACAACAAAGCATATGTGTAAAATGAGACAAATTGACATGAGATTTATAGACAACAACTAAAAATATGAAACCAAGCTATAAGTTTACCTAATCATAGATTCTTGCATGAGATGATTGCACCGCATCCCTCTAAGTCCTGCAACAGTGCAGCCAATCCATGAAGATATCCATAAGCTTCTTCGGTTCACGTCGGAGGACGATCCACTACCAACTCTTATAATAAATATGCAAAATGTTAGATGAACATAAATGATGTGCTTAACACAAACAAATTCAATAATTAAAATGATACTTACAAATTGGTAGTGCATACTATCGTATCCGCCACTACCTAAATGCGATGTTCCAACCGTATCTAAACGTGTGGCCGCCGCATCTCATTGTTGATGATATCAATCAGGAGTATGTTGCTGCTCATCCTGAATCGATTCCCACTCTTCAACATCTAACCACACAAGCTTCGATAAGCCTGCTCTGAAAGCATCGCAAGCTTCGGACCGTCGATGAAACATCACCTCGTGTGCCGTATGCCGAATCCAATCCGAACTCACAATAGGATGTCTAGGTGCTGGCCAGTACTCTTCATATATTGCTTGTGTGATATAATTTCTCGAATCCTTATCCTGTTCGCTCCATTTTAACATTACAGGATGTCCAACCTCTATGGAGCAAAGTTGTCGAATGCACTGTCACATAGACTTTCCAGTCCATGATTGGAGCTCCATTACGTATGTGATATATCTTGGAGTCTTCATGGTCATGCACTCCCCAAGGTGTACGTGGAGATCCCATCTGATCCAATGTGGAGATGTTAAAATTCATGTGTGTATGGATATGCATGTGTATGCATATGCATGTGTGTATGCATATGCATGTTTGTATGCATATGATTGTTTGTATGCATATGCATGTGTATGCATACGCATGTGTGTATGCATAAGCATGTTTGTATGCATATGCATGTGTGTATGCATATGCATGTGTGTATGCATATGCATGTGTGTATGCATATGCATGTGTGTATGCATATGCATGTGTGTATGCATACACACATGCATATGCATGTGTCTATGCATACTCATGTTTGTATGCATATGCATGTGTGTATGCATATGCATGTGTGTATGCATATGCATGTGTGTATGCATATGCATGTGTGTATGCATATGCATGTGTGTATGCATATGCATGTGTGTATGCATATGCATGTGTGTAAGCATATGCATATGTGTATGCATATCCATGTGTTTATGCATACACACGTGCATATGCATGTGTCTATGCATATGCATGTTTGTATGCATATGCATGTTTTTATGCATATGCATGTGTGTATGCATATGCATGTGTGTATGCATATGCATGTGTGTATGCATATGCATGTGTGTATGCATATGCATGTGTGTATGCATATGCATGTGTGTATGCATATGCATGTGTGTATGCATATGCATGTGTGTATGCATATGCATTTGTGTATGCATATGCATGTGTGTATGCATATGCATGTGTGTATGCATATGCATGTCTGTATGCATATGCATGTCTGTATGCATATGCATGTCTGTATGCATATGCATGTCTGTATGCATATGCATGTCTGTATGCATATGCATGTCTGTATGCATACACACATGCATATGCATGTCTATATGCATACACACATGCATATGCATGTGTGTATGCATATGCATGTGTGTATGCATACACACATGCATATACATGTGTGTATGCATATACATGTGTGTATGCATATGCATGTGTGTATGCATATGCATGTTTGTATGCATATGCATGTGTGTATGCATATGCATATGTGTATGCATATGCATATGTGTATGCATATGCATGTTTGTATGCATATGCATGTGTGTATGCCCTCATACACAATATGTATGAACCATGGCCTATTCTCAGTCATATCCAATAAAGTAGTACGTACTCTATGAATTTCTTCTTAATGCAATTGCCTATTCATAGTTCTTATGTGCAAACCTTGCCTTTCTTCTTCTAGGCTACTAGCCTACGGACTTGCCTTGTTTGCGATCACATACAGACTGACTGCCTCAACTGCGCCTCTGTTGTCTAATAATAAGAAGATCATATGAATGAACTCCAAATGATATCAAAATTGCAATCTCAAAGACTTCTCTCCCATACCATCTCTCCTACACCTAGGTAGAATACAAAGTTTGATGTCCCATACCACCAAACTTTATACCCCACATAGATGCGTGTATGAGATTAAAGTCAAACACTTCTCTCAAAAATGATAAGAATAACTGAGTGATTACTCACAACCATAAATAATAATAATGAAATCATGAAGTGTTTCTGAAGTGTTTCCTTCCCTCCATGGAAAGAATAGAGTCATTCCTATGACTCTATCACTCATAACTATCTCTAACATCAACTCATCTTGAGTTCAGAAATGAGAAATTATATGATAAATCAACTCAACTAGAGTTGTGAAGGATGTGGCTTGCATCAAATATCAACTCACAATAAATTGGAATCTATACAACTTGTATGAATCCAATTATATGAAATGAGAACAACTAGCAAAGTTGACATGTTCCATGCTCTCATGGTAGTATATATATATTTCTGAAAATTTGGACAGAGTCTCCTCTGTCCTACTGAAAATGGTCACCAAAAACCAATGATCAATAAACAAGTATCTAGGGCATAGCTAGCCCATGGTGATCACACTATCTTAAAAAAGTATCATAAAAACCTATGGAAAATCTTTTCCTTTCAACGACATCTCCTCCATAAAAAATTTCCAACAACAATAGAGTAAAGTTTAATTTTAAGTAACTTTTACTCATCTAAAATATATGAAATTTTCCAACCCTTTTGATATTTCCTCAAGCTTTCATTAGGTAGAAAAAGCACTTGATTTGGATATTTTCTAAGAGTTTTTTAACCATTTTACTTGAAGGGTTGAACACTTTATGAAAAATATGTTTAGATATCTCCGAGGTACTTTGAGCTTAGGTCTCTTTTATGGAAGAGATATTCAGCCATGCTTGCATGCTTTTACAGATAGTGATTGGGCTGGTTGTTATGATACTCGGATGTCCACTAGTGGTAATTGCTTTTTCCTTGGAGACTCATGTATATCTTGGTTGAGTAAGAAGCAACCTATAGTGGCGACTTCGAGTTGTGAAGCTGAGTACAGGGCAGTTTTCACAGCTACAATGGAGTGTATATTGCTGAGACACCTATTGATGGATCTTTGCATGGAGATTGATGTTGCTACGCATATTCTCACTGATAGTCAAAGTGCTTTGGCTGTTGCACGAAACCCAGTGTTTCATGCAAGGACCAAACATATTGAGGTACATTATCACTATGTGAGAGAGCACCTTAATGCAGGAGATATTGATTTGGTATATGTGCCTACACAAGATAATGTGGCAGACATATTCACCAAAGCTCTTCCACAGGAAAAGTTTGAAGCTTTTCGCAAAGCTTTAGGCTTATTACCTTGTGGGGGCTTATCTGTCACTCCCTGTATGTGTTCACATCATTCGCTCTTAGGGGGGTTTGTTACACTTATGTGTTCCTCGAGTAGCTTTGATGTGAACCTTTTCCCTATACATGGGCACTTTTTACTCTAGTGCTCGCTAGAGGTTTTTTCCCCATGTTACCACATACATGATTCACTCATATCTAGTGGTACTCTGTACTTAGGGATATTGTTTAGCTCTTACTTTAGTTCAGTTCATCATCAATAGAGAGAGCTATTCTAGCCATAGTCTTCTCTATGTGTCTTGTTGCGTTTGCGCTCCTTATGTGTGCTTCTTGTGTCTCTCTCACACTTCTACACACACCTAACAATACACACACACACACACACACACACACACACATATATATATATATATATATATATATATATATATATATATATATATATATATATATATATATATATATATATATATATATATATATATATATATATATATATATGTGTGTGTGTGTGTGTGTGTGTGTGTGTGTGTGTGTGTGTGAGTATGTATGTTGCATGTATGAATGTGTGCATGTATGTATGCATATGCACAATGTGTATGTATGCCTCTCTCTGTCTACACATATGTGTGTATGTGCATGTGTTTGTGGGAAAAGAACTCCACTCAGATGTGTATGTATGTGTTTATTTCATATGTATGTGTGTGTGTGTGTGCATGTGTTTTTGGGAAAAGAACTCCACTCACATGTGTATGTATGTGTTTATGTCAGATGTATGCGTGTGTGTGCATGTGTGTGTGGGAAAAGATCTCCACTCACATGTGTATGTATGTGTTTATGCCAGATGTATATATCTATGTAAGTATTTACACACACACACATATATATTTATGTATATATATATATATATATATATATATATATATATATATATATATATATATATATATATATATATATATATATATATATATATATATATATATATATATATATATATATACACACACACAAAGGTACATACATACATATATATACATCAGACATAAACACACATATACTTACATGATTGCATATTGTTAGATATACTCAATAATACACCCTCAAATGACCACAAATGGACCATGGTGCTCTAAGTTGTAAGGACCCCATTTTAAGGAGAATCCATTGTGAGAGCCTCAACATTTGTGGAACACCCTAAATCTCAAGTTAGATGAGGTTTATGTTTGACCATTGGTAGTAATAGATGATCTTTACGAGCCAAGCCATTTGGTTAGGTAGGGCTTCAACTTCTAGGCCATTGGGTTTTGATTCAAGGAAAATAAAGGCCTTGTGGCCCCGTGCTATTTCCTCAGAAAAGCTTAATGAGGGGAGTGCAGAGGGGGGCTTGCCCCCTTCTGTGGGGTTTGGGGGGTCTATTCCCCTGGCCCATAGGGCGGAGAGGATAGGACATCTTGTCATGGGAATATTGTTGGATTATATATTTTTCTAACTATTTCATATCTCCTAAATACGTTTATTTATACTATCTCCCTTGTAAAAGTTGTATAAGCATGGCCCATATTGAGATTTATAGAGCATTGCTCACTAGTAGCAATTCATCTAGACTCCGTCTAGATTGCCATCTAACCTCCACATTGGGAGCCCATAGGTTGACAATGTTGGAGTTTGAGCTTTGCAGAAGTACACAAACATCACAAAGAAGAAGAAGAAGAAGCTTGGAGCACAAGATACAATACAGACTATATTACCAAGTGATTGTACGAAGATAAGTGACCGGTTAGGGTTATAGGCATATATACAAGCAAGGGGGAAAAAACCTCTTTAAGAGGGAAAAAAGTGTCTTGATAGTCGTAAGTGTGTTAACACACATCACTGTCAAAATATATCAACAAATCCCCCCTGGGAGTGATATGGTGAACAAGGAGCTGGCACTCATGTATAAGGAAGTGTGAAGCTATGTGGAATCAATCCACAAAAGGAAGAAAGCCCAAAGGTTTGCTGAAATCTTTAAACTTATCCCTAAGCAGAGCCTTTGTGAAAAGGTCTACAACGTTCTCCTCTATGGACACATATGCCAAACATATCTCTCCAACAGAGAACCTCTCCTTGAGATAATGATAGTACACCTCAATGTTCAAGTTAGTGCGAGCATTGAATAGAGGGTTCCTTGCAACTACCAAGGTGTTCTGATTGTTAGTGAAGATGGTGGTGGTAGAAGACTCACTAGCACCCAAATCAATCATAAGGCATCTGAGCCTTACACACTCAACAGTGGCTGTGAAAGCTGCCCTATACTCAACCTCACAACTAGAGGTGACCAAAGTAGGCTAATTCTTGCTCAACCAGCATATGCATGAGCTACCAAGCATGAAGCAAAAGCCATTGGTGGACACAAGAGTGTCATAGCAACTAGCCTAGTGAGAGTTAGAAAAAGCATGTAAATTTGGTGGTAGTGATCCCCCTTGGGATAAAACAATCCAAGTAGTTGATTACCACTCAAGTAGCAAAAGATGCGCTTAACGTCGTGCCAATGCTTGACACTTGGGCAATGCATAAGCTTGCTCATCTCTATGATAGCAAATTGAATATTAGCCGAGTTATGCATAAGTAAATCAAGTATCCAACAATGTGTTGATAGAGAACAAAATCAAATGCATCTCTAGCATCATGGAGACTCAACCATAAATATGTCTCCATAGGAGCGATAAAAGGTTTGCAGTCTTCAAGGCCAAAATGCTGCAATAATGTGTCAGCATATTTTGTTTGACACAAAACTATTGTGCCATCAACTTGCATAAACTAATTGCCCAAATAATGATGCAAATGCTCAAAATCTGACATCTCAAATGAGGCATGCAAATCATCCTTAAGGTCAACAATATGCTTCTCATTAGGACCAGTGAGTAGCATGTCATCAAGATAGACAAAAAATGATCAAAAGCACATGATTTGCATGCTTAACATATAAGGTGCTCTTAGTTAGACTGTTCTCAAAACCATGTGCAATCAAGTAGGCATGTATCTTTTCATACAAAGCACATGGTGATTGCTTCAAACCATATAATGCTTTTTTCAACATGCATACCTTGTTTTCATGCCCTTTCTACACAAACCACAGGGTTGAAAAACATACACTTCTTCATGTAGGTCACCATTCAGAATTTTAATGTTAATGGCCAACTTATGTACATTCCAATGATGATGAGCTACAAGTGCACATATTCTACAAACAGTAGTCATTCGACATGTGGGAGAAAAGGTCTCATAAAAAACAATGCCTCTTTCTTGAGCATATCCTTTTGCAACAAGCCTAGCCTTGTACCTGTCAACTGTTCCATCAAGCTTACACTTTAGCTTGTATACCCACTTAGTGCCAATGGCCTTCTTGCCAAGAGGAAAATTACATAAATTCTAGGTACCATTCTTTATACTATCATCATATTTTGATTGCATAGCAACCATCCAATTTTTTGAATTTTGTGCTTCATCAAACAAAATAGGTTCATTTTCATCACAAACACTAGAGGCAGCCATAGCATAGTAATCTGATGCAAAAGAAGCACTCTGAGAGCCTAAACAAGTATGATATGATAGAGATGCATCTAATTCGCTGTCTCGCAAAGTCTGCAGCAACCATTTTGGCATAGTTTTTGCCTCCTCTATATCAATCCTCTCATCAATAAGTGCATCATGTAAATTTGCATAAAAAATGGAACGATCTACATCATCACATGAAACCTATAAAGGCTAATATATCACCTCATTCAAACCAGCACTTGATTTTCCTTCTGTAAAAAGAGGCAGCAAAGTGTCATACACATCTCTAGAGCTAATAGAAGTCTCCTTGGTACATGAAAGTAATGAGTGAATTGCATCTTCCACAAAAACAATATCATGGCTAACCAAAATGCATTTATTGTGTCGATGATATAGAAAATAGCCTTTGCTTTCATTATTGTACCCAACAAAAATACATTTCATTGCTTTATCATCCAATTTCCTCCAGTGTTGTTCAACCACTAATGCATATGCTAGGCAACCAAAAACATGCAGATGAGCAATAGATTGTTTGTGCAATGTAATGGTAGACTTGGCCATTTCAACCAAATCATCCCAATCATCTTCATGCATGTTAGCATGACTCTTTCAGATTCCATTTATTGGATTCCATTGCCTCCTATAAATGAACACATCTTTAATCTGTTTCTTCCATAGAGCAAAGTTTGTGCCATCAAATTTTCAGATCTCAAAATGTTCTTTGCCATGCAAGTTATAGCTCCTCCTCAGAACACTAACACTAGATCCTGATCCACGAGGTGTGCATGAGACCTGTGATGCCATGATGATAGAGAACTAGAATGATAATGGAGTTAAAAGAGTCTAAACACCATTGAAGCTCAAAAAGGATGACCAAGTGTTAGATTTTGGGAAATTATTCAACAGTCTTCCCAGAAAAATGAATTAATGAGCAGTAATGGCCAACCAAAAGGCTTATGTGAGAATAAATGTGCTCATACTAATAATTGTATCAAGGAGTAAATCGATCGCTGTATAGTTGACAAAACCAAAAAAATTGGAAAAAATTTGCCAAAGTATCCTCTACAAAATGAACATATGACGAGTGTCAAAATCTCATAAAACTAAAATTAATGACATCTTAACCTACAGAATGAATCACTGACTCCATTGCATATAATTGGTTATGCAAAAGAAGCCAACTAGGCTTATCAAGCACCTATGAACAACTAGCATACATCTCTTATGGCAAGGCTAGGTAAGCTCTCCACCTGCATCACCAGACACCCCATAATCTAGGCATCTCCCAGTTAAGAAAACCTCACCACAACCCTCTTCATCAATTGGAAAAGGCTTTACTACCTCACCACAACCCTCTTCATCAATTGGAAAAGGCTTTACTATGCAAAAAACATTACCGCTATATCAATGACCACATGTATGTACATAAGCGGTATGCACAAAAGCGTACATAGCATGTATGTGCTCAATATATGTAGTAAAATGGCACTGAAATCATAGCCCAAATACTAGCCAACACGTGTAAGTTTTTGTCAACTCTGTTGTTTAGGCTCAAAAACCTGCATAGACTTGTAGTGGTTGCTCCCACCATAGCTAAAAAGTTTTAAGAAACCTGTAGATTTACTAGTGTGGCTGAAAAAATAGCCGCAAAGGTGAATATTCATTTTCGGAGAAGTACAAAGAGCACTCTTCTTGATGTTCTTGAACTTGTGTAAAGATAATTATGCACAAAAATACTCCGAAATGGCTCTAAGGATCACCCCAAAAATGCTTCAAAATAGGCTTTGAAAGCAAAGAATGAAGCTTTGAGAACCCAAAACATGTTCAAGGTAATGTTAACCTTAATGTTTCTCCTTCTTCAAACACCACAAGAGTGTCGCTTAGTGCAAAGAGATTGCTGATTGAGTGAGCTCCAAAGGGAACACTACTAGGATGGGTGACCTCCCGAGAAGTACTAGGAACCTCTATCTTCCTTGATCACTGAGGTTCTCCCTCCTGCATAGCCAACAACAACAATGGTGACTTCGGTGACTCGGATGACAAGGTATGCTCAGCATGTGCAATGCAATATTCTCAGGCTATGTCAGATGCAAATCTTTGGCATTCATGCTTTATTCATCTAAATTTTGCTAATTTGCTATGCCTATAGAAAATGGGCACCCTCCATTTTGATCGAGGGGGGAATACATGTCTTTTGATTCTGGTGTAGTTCTGGCTAAAGGTGGGATAAAAAATCAGTGTATAGTTCTGTATACACCTCAACAAAATAGAGTTGTTGAAAGAACGAACACGTCTGTCATGGAGATGGAGAAGTGCATCGTCAAAAGTCAAGCTTTATCACATAGCTTCTGGCTTGAGGCAGTTATGTCTGCAACATATGGACTTTTCTTTTTTCTGTCGCGAATAAAATACAAATATTTTATTCACTCACATTGTTGGTGAAATCAACAAAGATGAAATATGTAGTAGCACGTTAACCACCGTTTCTAAGCATGGGAAACATTTTCCATTAATCTGTATACGACATGTTGGAGCAAGTCTATGACAAGCCTAAGTATTGGCTTGAGTCTCACAAAGTCTTAGAAGAAGCTTTAAAAAGAAGACTATGTAAAGTTCACTTGTGAACTACCTCTTGTAATTTTTTGAAGAGTTTACTTAATGTAAAAGTAAGAGAATCTTAAGTGGTTGAGTCCACTTGATCAAGAATGGAAAGAGGAGCCACAAATTCGTGATTTGTGGTAGGTAGAGAATCAAATCAATCATTGATTGATTGGAGAGTGATTGAGGGAAGTTAGCCTCCCAAACTCAACTATAAATAGATGGCAGTTTTAGTCGTGGTTAGAGACCTATGTGAAGACCTCCAAGAGCTAAGCTTTATGCCATATCAAGGTGTGATTACAAGGCACACATATGTAACATTAAGTCATTGTATTGTACAAGCAATATACTTTCATTTTCATGATTATTTGGGTTCATATTTCCATGTTCTTGTGAAGTGTACTACTCATTGCCATTACTCTCAGTTTTTGCAGTCATATTGCAGAGATGTTTTCTATGAGCTTGGTGCATAATTTTCAATAATTTAACTTGGTAAAGTTAGCTCTATAAGTCTACTATGTGCTCACAAATTCAACAAGAGTAAAGGAATCAAGCCTCAACTCATAGTGGCACATAGCCCTCAATAGAACGGTGTTGTAGAACATCAAAATTGAACCATCATGGAGATGGCAAGGTGCATGTTGAAGGGAAAGGCTTTGCCTAATCAATTTTGGGTAGAGGCAGTAAACACTGTTGTCTACATCTTGAATCAAAGCTACACCAAGGCACTTGATGGAAAGACTCAACATTTTCCATTTCAAAGTATTTGGAAGTGAATGTTATGTATATGTCCAAGATTCGGATAGAAACAAGCTTCAACCAAAAGCTTCAAATGTATCTTCTTAGGGTATAGCAAAGATAAGAAGACTTATAAGCTTCATGAATTGAGGCCAAGAAGATCATGGTAAGTCACGGTGTAGTTTCTAAGGAGGAGTAGTTGCATGAAGTGGAAGAGGAAAAAAGAGCTTCCACTTTATCATCAGTTTAAAGGCCAATCCACTATGAGCCTATTCCAATAGCTATCCCTTATACACAAGAGAAGGAAGCATCATCTTCTGATGATGAGTCTGAAAGTCACCAACTGTCACTCTAGCACAATGGTAAGTACCAAGATGAGGAGATCCACCTCATAAACTTCAATCTATGGAGACATGAGGACTGGTATGACGACCATGAGCAAGTGAAGGCACAAGTGCATGAGTGAGAAGCACACTAGCATGCACACAATGGAGTGCTTTCAACTACTCAAGAAATCTCTTACAAAAGCTCAAACCTCTCACAAACTTACCCCAAAAATGAGCTCTCTATCTCCTTTTATATTTTTTGACTAGCTTTTGGCCCTGTCTAGACCTAGTGTCCGACCTAGTTAAAAATTAGGTTCTAGGGCTTACTTGAGGGCTCAAATGGAGTCTAAAAATTATGAAAATTGATATGTAAGTGCTTCTAATATTCCTCAAGCTTGTAGACTCCTCTGCTTGAACAAAATGGAGTCTAGTATACCAAAATTGGTATTTACAATGTTTCTATAGTGATGAAAATAACTTTTGATTGAAAATAAGTTATGAAGAAAATGATTGGGCTTATTTTGTGTCTGATTGTACTTGATTTCTCTATCTCCTCATTGCTTGTAGGCCAAGACTCCCCCTTCTCTAGCATTTGTTGGCCCTGACAGACCTCTGTTTTGTAGGGTGGTCAATGTAATATTGGACGACATCAATGGCCAACTCGTGTTTGTGTACCCTTAATCCTCTTGCCAAATTAGCTTGCAATGCATCCCAATTGATAGCACTGGGAATATTTGGTTGTGGTATCATGTAATACTCTAAATACATAGCCTACTCACATGCAAATAAGTGAAGCAGGTGTGTTGGTTTTGGCGCGAACACTTCAGAGTGATACTCCCAAAATCCTATAGTGAACATATCTTCAAAGGTTTGTTTGTAACAGTTTGGCAAGTATTTGATGCGGGTGTGCAAGGCATAAGCTACTCTTATGCATGGGGTTGTGCTCATGTCATAAACCAAATTATAATTACCATTTGTAAAGCCCGGTAGAGCTACTTGTGGTGCCTGTGTATTGCAAAAATTCTTGAGAACAATTTGTATCATATCAAGAATTTTGAGCATCATCTACGTCGCTACATCTGGCATTGGCTTCAATCAAGGGATCCAATGGTGTATAGTGGCCATCACATAAGCAATAAAAGGTGGTCCCTGTGGTGGCACGATGTATGGATAGTTCAACCACTCCTTGAGTTGTGCATTTTGTTAAATGCTTTCCAAGACCTGCACCTTAGAACTGGACCATAACACGAGTTGTAAAGAAGATGTAGAGGTGCATGGTTCCACGTGTGCAAAATTTCTAGGTAAGTTTCTAAGGGTTTTTTCTGTCAGGTGGGTTGATAGATATTACCTTTCTGTGCTTTCAGTGGTAAGTTTTCTAGCTAGAATTGCATTGTGAATGTCTGTGTCTTCCCCATGACTCTCTTAATTTCTACATTATAATCAGCCAAAATTCCAAAGTATGGCATGTACAGAAGTTCAGATGTCGTGACGAGTCACCTAGGTGTCAAGTGTTGGAAATAGTTAGATTGGAGCACAGTTTCTTCGATGATTTTCATGTCTTGATTTTGCACCACTCTACGATCTTCATGAGTGCACCCAATGTCTTCCACTTGTTTTAACCATGGGGTTTGTGGAGCTTCATATGTATCTTGGCCTTCTTCTGTTATACATCCACAAGGAATGGGTTGTGGATCGTAGTCATCTTCAAATGTTTGTTCCACTAGAATGGAGCCTGTTTCTTCTTTTACAGGGGCCTTCGGTGGTGATGGTGGTCTTCCATATTGTAATAGCCTCGTTTGCAGTTCTGTGACTTCTTTTTGTAGTTCTTGTAGCGCTACTAAGTCAGTAATGATGGAAGAAGTTGATATGGTGGTCTATGGGACAACTATAGTATCTAACTTTCTTTGCTGCTACACTTGATCCACTTATTCTGATAACTTATCATGAGCCTCAAGCAGGTTAGCATAATCTTCTAGGATCATCTTGATGTTCTCAAGGGGCATGGCTTGAAACTTTGATGGGCTTATGGATGCCCCTAATGTGCTCTCTATGGATTTTCTTGAGCTTGGAGTTGCAATTGTCTATTCTCCTCATGAGCTGCTATGAGATGTCTTGTGAGTAGCGCCATGTTTCATTGGAGTTTAGAGTTATGCTCCATCTATGTTCGTAGATGATTTTTGACTTGTTGCATGACTTCTTGGTCTATGTTCTGAAACTTTGCCTCTAATGTGCTATGGGCTTCTTGTAACATATGATGCTGCATTTATAGACTTTCATTGTCTTCCTCAAGTGTTGTTATCCATAGTTTTAGCTCTGTAGAGTGATCATGCAATGTTTTCTTGTGTGCCTCTAGTTGCTGGTAGCCTATCCAAAGTTGCATCATACACTAAATCATAGTATTAAATTCACTATCTACAGATGAAGATGCAGTTTGTATATTGGTCGATGCAAGGGAAAGGGAATGAGGAGTGTGAATGTTGTGCCTAATAGAGAGATGTGTGCAGGAGAAGTTGGTGGTGGGGGAATGGGGGATAGAGGAAGCGTGGGGGAGGAGGAGGTGTTGTGGGTGGCGAAATGTCCATGCTATGGAACGTGGAGGTGAGTGTGGTGTCTACCATATACATCGGAATGGTAGGTAGTTTGTGTCAGGTGGTGGTGAGTAATTGAGGTGTTGGTGTTGGGAACGAGACCGACAAGGAGTTTTGGGTGGTGGGTTGAAACAATCTAGAAAGAAAGGCATGGGGGGTTGAAGGACTGGTGGGATGGAGGGTGGAAAGTAAGAGCTTGGAGATGTGAATGCCATGGAAGGAGGTTCGGTGATAGGGAAACCTAGAAAGGTGAATCTCATGTTTGGGTGTCTGATGAGTGAGGTTGTAGAGGCAGGATTTCCTACGGTAAGATCAATGAGGGGTTTTGAGGTAACAATGGTGGTATGATACAAGGGGTTGTCAAAAGACAAAAATAGGGTTCAACTAGAAGTGGGGCTATGAAGATGAAGGGTTTCTCTCGAGCATTCATGGTAAGAATAGTATTTACAATCTCAGTGCAAGGGGGTAATGGTGGAGGTGTCAAAGGTAGTGGCTCTGTTGTGTGTCCGTGGACGATTGTAGTTTCATGGCTAAGAGTTAAATTGCTAAGGATGTTGTCTCAATTGGTTTGGCTACCAAAGTAGTTGCCTCGACAGTGGTGATGGGGATATGAATGTTTTTGCTAGACCTTGGTCATGTTTGGAATCTGTGTGGATCATATTGGGTGGGAGGCCTCTGCAATGTGGATTGTACAACTTCCACCACACCATAGGTTTCTGAGAGCAATTGTAGAGTTTTACTGAATTCAGAGTCGACACGAGCCTCTTCCAAGAGCTGGTCCATGAGCACTCTGCTACTCTGTTCAGAAAGTAATTGTTGTGCCCGCACCCTTTCCATGATTTGGTATAATCTATAGATTTCTGTAGTATAGTTTAGGGATTTGGTAGTTTCTTCTTCTTCTCCTTATTATTATTCTTCTTCTTCCCCCTCTCGATGTTCTAATTGTTGAGATAGGGTTCTTTGTCGGTCGTCTTCCAAGTGGACATAGTGGCCTTCTATTCATTTACCCCTTCTTTGTGTGGATGTGCCAGGTCCTTCTACATTGGAAAGGAACTCTACATCTGATAGTTGAGTGTTCTACAAAAGAGATTCAAAGTCAAAGGTACTCATCCCTTCAATGTCTCCAATAGTGCCAAATTCAAACTATGAAGGTAAAGGGGGTGTATAGGGAGCTAGTTGCTATGTGGCTCTAGAGTCAGGTTTTGGAATTCGAATCATAAAGGGAGGCACTGTAGCTTCCCCTCTAGGTGAGATCTCTTGGGTTGTAAGAACTTCTCATGTTTTGAAACATGGAATATTTCCCCTCATGCTCTTGGATTGGTGTGTTGAAGCTTTGCATCCTTTAAATAGTGGTAATTGTGACTAGGTTAGTGCGCACTCAATGGGTACAGCATATGCTAAACAGCTATAGATTATACAAGTGATTGCATAGCACTCCTTCACCACTAGCTTCCTAGACCATCTTTTATTAGCTTCATACAGCTGCTCCATAATCCACATAGGAAGCTTAATAGTTAATGAGCCTCTCTTTGCTAGATAAATATTGAACTAGATTCTTTTGTGTGGTTGAGTGAATCTATCTTGAACTGGAAACACAAAGTGATGCATGCATAGTCAAAGAGAGATGGAGACATTAGGTGTAAGTGCCACCATATCCTTTAACTTCAATAGATCTCTATTCTTCATGTTGTCAGTTATCAAAGCATCTTTCTCTAAGGGTACATGCATCCATGCATGTTAAGCACATCTCTTATCAATTCCAAGGTGAATTTGAACTTCTTCAGATCATTGTTGCATGATAGAAAGGGAATTACAAAGGTACCTGGTTGATCTTTCACACTGCTAGCCTACAAGGTGAACACTAAATAATAGTAGCATTGGATGTCTAGCTTTGGTATGGATGCCTTGAAATATTCCCCCTTGCGTGTTGCCAAATAACTTGTAGTTCTGGGGTGTTCTAGAGAGACTCGAATTCTTTTGAAAAAAGTTGAAACCATCCCCACACATTGCCAAATTCACACTTGGACTCCCATATGTATGTGTGTCTCCTAGCTTCCTTGACATCCCATTGAACCAATGAGATTGACCGCTAACCTTCTCTATAAGTCATGTAGGTGGATCGGGAATTCATATTTGTTGGAGGTGGTGCAGCTCTATAGGTTGCTTGGTCAATGGAACTTCAATGTGTAAGTTCCACACTAACTCTAGTTTGACTTGCCCTTGCCCACGAACTAGTGGATGTTGTGTCAGCCATGATGTGAGTAATACTATTTCTCTCTGAATCTACTAGAAGAGGAGATCATATTAACATTGCAATGAAAACATGATGATACTTTGTCTCCTTTACAATACCAACATGATGCCCTTAGTGGTTAGGGAGTTAATGAGTGAGATGTTCTTGTGCAGTGAGTGTAGGTTAGTAGGTCAATGACTTCCCTAGATGCATACGTTGGATGTGCATTGTACTCAGAATGCATCTACATTGGTGTGGATTGATTTACAAGATTGCGTCTAGGGGTTTGATACAGGTTTTAATTCTCCAAACTTTTAGTGTGGGATTACACCTTTTGGTAGTGATGACCTTTACATGTTGCTGGAATAGACCATCTCGGATTTGGGACTTTCTAGGAACCAATTTCTAGATATTCCTAGGTTTGATTGGAGGCATGAAGCACTTGAGTCAAATGTTTCTCCGGAGATTTGTGCCATGAGTGTTTATGAGTAGCCATTCACACTTGCGAGCTTATGTGAAGCTATTTGAGCTTGTAAGTAGGTCTTGGGTACCCAGATTTGTTCAGCATTGGGGTCAAGCCTCATAGACCACTTTGGGAGCCAAATAGAAATGGTATGGCTTGATTGAGATACCTCTTCATTGTAGTCCTCGACTGAGTAGTTTGTTTGTTGTATCTTTGGGGTCCTGTCTCCAGAGTAGAGGGTTGTTCACCCTTGCATATCTAGATCTCCTTCATTCCATGAGGTATTTTATGTTGCACTAGTCGTTGACCATGCCTCCTGATTATCTATTGCATCTGCTTCTTGTGTCGCCTTACTTGTTTTTTTGGGATCCTCTTTGGAAAAGACGGGAGTTCCATATTGGTTTCTAGAAATCCTTCATAAGTGACCTTCTTCTGCACCATAGAAATTTGGACAAGAATAGCATTGTTATCATCATGTGTGTTCTTGGAAGGACCAAGAGTTGGTGCCTTTCCTAGTTGTTTGAGTGGTTGATTTTCTAACTCAAGTATGATGCGGTTTTGGTTCACCCATACCTGAAGAAGTCCACTTCTTAGGTTCAGGTTGACTGCATGATCATAGATCCAATCTTGACCCAAGACAAGAGGTTTAGTGAGACCCTCGTCTTCACACACTAGCACTTTGACTATCATTAGAACCTCTTGAATGTAGATGGGAAATTCCACCTCGCCCATGCAAGGGGTTTCCACACCTCCCAACCCTATGAGATATGTTTCTATAGGATTTACTTTTAATTGTAATTCTTGATAGTAACAAAGTCCAACTGCACTAGTGGCTGCACCTGAGTCAATCAAAGCTCTTATAGTCTTTGCACTATTCTTGTGTCCTACTTCTAGGGTCAGAAAAGATCTTCAAACAATTATACGAGGTGAGATTGTTCCTGATGCTTGGCATAGCTACGTGATACCTTGTAGGCTCATGGGTGTCTGATCTAGGCTAATCTCTACCCTATCTTTTCAATTTCATTTGCCGGATGTGTTCTAAGGCTTCTGCCTCTACTTCTTCTCGGACTCATTTTTCCTCTTCCTTTCATTTCTTTGCAGTGTTGAGTCAACTAAGCATTTCCTCAACGAGAGGTTCTTGATATAATTTGACTTTGCAACCACTGATGTAACAAGGTAGAATGTTACCTTGTAGAGTAGTTAATTGAACTGCTCCACTTGTGGAGATTCCATTGATGATCATGGGTCCATGGCCATGCTTCTCCAACTTCCATGCGTGTTGCTTCAAGGTCTACACTAAAACTAAATCTCCCACTTTCAATACCTTATTCTTCACATGTTCATCAAAGTAAGCCTTTTACTTTCTCTTAGCCATGTATATTCATGCAGCTGCTCTTAGTCTCCTTTCACCTAGTTGTTCAAGATCAAAGATTCTCGAAGAGAGTTCGTGACCTGTCCACTGATGCTCCTATGCTACTTTCATCAAGAAGTCTAATGGCAGCACTGCACTTTGGCCAAATGCCATCTCATAGGGTGTGGCTTGGAGTACCGTTTTATAGGTGACTTGATATGCCCAAACATCATGGTGTAGTTGTTTATCCCAATCACAGTGTTTTTTATTCACCAACTTTGTCGATACATTACACAAGATCTTATTTGTGCTCTTGGCTTGTCCGTTAGCTTGTGGACGATAGGGGTATAATTTTTATGTATCACCAAGAATTCTTGGAGAAGGTTTTCAATGACTTCATTCAAGAAATGTGTGCCTCTATCACTTAATAATTCTATTGGTAACTCATATCTAGTGAACACATTCTCGAATAAGAACTTAGCAGCCATTTGAGCATCATTCTTCTTGGTGGCTTTCACTTCTACCCATTTGGTTAGATAGTATGTGGCAACAATAATGTATTCAACATGTGAACTCTTAGCTGGAGGATTAATATGACCTACAAAATCTATTCCCCACTTAGAGAATGCTCGATCTCCCATCATGGGTTTTAATGGCATCTCATCCTCACATATCGGGTACTGAAGTTGCTGACAAATATCACATCACTTCACATAGGTATGTGCATCCGTGTGAAGGGTTGGTGACCAAAGACCTATGAAAAGAATTTCTTTGATCACATGGTCTGGTCCAAAGTGTCCTCTTGCTACACCTTGGTGAGCAGTCTCTAAGATCTTGAGGTATTCGCTCTCATGCACACACAATCTTAGGTATCTGTCTCTTCCACGCATGTATAAATTTTCTATAATGAGTGAATAATCTAGTGATTCTTGTTCTAAGCTCTTTTCTCTAGCCAATTTCATCTCTTGAGGAAATGTATTCATTCTCAAAAAGGCTACCAAAGGTTCGCTCCAATCTGGCTAGTAGCATAGATTTGGCATTCCTTGCATAGCTTATGGGCATATGATTCCATAGTTGGCCAATATAGTCCTAACCTTTGCAGATTCTATAGGGTTCTACATTTGGAGTGATGTTGCTAAAGTGCACCTACATGTGCTAGTTGCAACCACTTTGCATGATCGTCTTCATTTACACAATAAGCTAGCATGCCTTGATCAGTGTGTTTATACATGTTGCCTGCCATGATGTGATATTTTTTGGACCTCTACTTCTTTTTCCGATGTTTAGGTCCAAAAGTGAGAATAGGCATTATAATTTTAGCTTAGTTAAGCACTACCTCTAGATTGAACAAGTAGAATATTTCTTCTTCAATCGGTTCAACTTTACCTTTGGTGTAATCACCTCTTCATACTCTTCTTCACTTGCATTTGAATCACTATTTTGGGCAACCTTTTTAGCTTCAATTCTTTCATAACCTCATGTTGGTGATGAGGAATGACTCCTTAGTCTTCCCTTCCATGTTGAGATTTCTCCATGTGATGTAGAAGCTTTTGGATGTGTCATTTGAATGCTTGTTTGCTAAAATTCTTCTTGAATAACACCTCCATCATCTTCATAATCGTCTTCAAGAATCTTCTCTTTCCTTTTGTCTCCAAACCATGGCCTTAGCTCGTCAGATACCACATCTCATGAGACTCTTAGCTCCTTTGTCATCGGATTGTAGGACCTATATCCTTTTTGCTCCGTTGAATATCCAATGAACATACATTTTTCTGACATTGGCTACATCTTTGTCCTTATTTCTTGAGGAATGTGAACATAACACACACATCCAAAAACTTTGAGATATGAAAGGCCAGGTTTCTTACTAGAATAAACCTCCTCGGGAGTTAAATTATGCACTCGAGTTGTTGTGCACTTGTTCATCAAATAAACAACCGTACTAGCTGCTTCAGCCCAATAAACTAGTGGAACCTTCATCTCGTTGAGCATGCATCTTGTAACTTCTATGATACGACTATTTTTCCTTTCAGCAATTCCATTTTTTTGAGGTGTGTATCTACATGTAAATTGTCATTTTATGCCATTTTCATAAATAAAATAAGAAAATTCTTTGGAGAAATATTCTCCTCCTCCATCAGACCTCAAGATCTTTATCTAACATCTTGTTTCCTTTTCTACTTGTGCTTTAAATCTCTTGAACATAGAGAACACATGTGTTTTTTGTTTTATACAGAACATCCATACTTTTCTTGAATGATCATCAATAAAAGTGACAAAATATCTATTACCAGCAGTCGATGGTTGTTGTGATGGTCCCCATACATTCGTGTGTATCAAGTCAAGGAACTTCCTTGCCACATAGTTGCTCTTCTTGAATGGTTGTTGGGTTCCCTTTCCTAGTTGGCATGCTTCACAAAACTGATGTAGTCTAGCAGCATTGAAACTATGAAGACCTCTTACCACTTCATGGTTGCTCATGTCCTTGAGCTTAGAAATGTTGATATGTCCAAACCTTTTGTGCCATAAATCAATTTCAACAATCCTCTTGTTTCCACACTGAATATACATCACCTTTCCATGTGGTTGTTGAATGTCCAAAGTGAACATCCTACCTTCTTTCCTTCCTTCAAAAATGACCTTGAATCCTTCTTTTGGATTCTTTATAAAGTAGTCTTTTTCATTGAAGATAACATGATATCCCTTCTCTACCATTTGTCCTACTAAAATCAAATTCTTTGCAATAGTAGGAACATGAAGAACATCAGCCAATACCTTCTTGTCTCTAAGCTTGATTTCTCCAACATGCTCAATTGTGTGTTGAGTTTCATCACCGGTCTTTACACATCCTTTTCCACTTGGAGCTTGTAGATTTTTGAATAAATCTCCTTGGTACATCATATGATTGCTACAACATGAACCTATAAACCATTTTTTATCATCACTTCTCATGCTGTTGTACTCATGCTTCATGGCAAGCATGGTTTGCTTGTCTCCTTCACTTGATGTACTTGCATAGTTATTTTGGCTCCTTTGGATTCCTTATGAAAAAAAAAACATTATCAAAACTTCTTTGTGGTCAAAGCTAAAGAAATATCTTGTCAAAAACATGCTCAATGTATGCAAATGAAATTCATTTTTGTCTTGCATATGACACTTTCAGATTAGGTTAAAACTATTAACCTTTTTGTTTAGCAATTAATTGAAAGTAAGTTAAAAATTCAATTATAAAATAGGCTAGTTATCAAGACACAATCATCCTTATTCACTCTTCCAAATTCATTCATCATTTAATATAAACACTTGCATGCAATGCACTTACACAAATCTAAGAAATTCTTCTAATTCCACTCATGCATAAATCAACCTTATGATGCCCAAAGTGAATATATGACTACTAGTGATTTTTGATAACACTAGCGACTTCTTCATGCCTTTTCTTCATATTTTCTTCAAATATATTTCTTCGTTAATAGCCCTTGATGTACTAGATCATAATATTGTAAATTGAAACTTTCTTGTTTATGGAGGAAAGGATTAACCCTTATTTAGAGCAAAGGATCAAGAAGAATGCATAGGCAAGAACTATGATCTCAATGAGACATGTTTCTCATGCACAAACATACTTCTATCTATATGAAGTTAGGTGGATGGATTCTCGCTTGTGTGTGTGTGTGTGCATGTGCATATGTTTCTATGTGTATATATACTTATATATGTACATATATACCTATATGTGTACTTATGTTGCACATATGAATGTGTGCATATATGTACATATATGTGTAAGAAAATAACAGCACAATGGAATAGACCAACAAATGGAGTTGAGAGAAAAATGTAGATAAAAATATATTCAGATTGAGAGATAAAGAACTTAAATTCTCAGATTACCAGTATAGTTCAATGTATTCAAGAGATATGATATACTCACAAATTATATAATCCGACAATTTCTCCATGACCAAAAGTCCTATCGTCTCAGCCCTACGGGCCGAGGGGATAGGACCCTTGGACCCAGCAGAAGGGGGCAAGCACCCTCTACACTCCCCCCATTAAGCTTCTATGGGGAAACCACGCAGCACCATAAGGCCTCTATTTTCTCATTGAATGGAGACCCAATGGCCCATAAGTTTATGCCCTACCTAACATAATGGCTAGGCTCTCAAAGATCATCTATTACCAACAATGATCACACATAGACCTCATATAACTTGGAAGTTAGGGTTTCACAAATGTCTGAGCTCTCACAATGGTTTCTCTCATAATGGGTACCTTACAACTTAGAGCACAATGGATCATTTGTGGTCACTTGAGGGTGGAGTATTGTGTATATCTAACACCCGCCACTCAATGTCCACCATGCGGTGAACTATGTCCTTGGTCGAATGCCAAGATTTCGAAAGTGTTGATGAAGTTTCTCTCTCCCAAGAGCCTTGGTGAGATGTCTGCTTGATTTTCTTCAGTTGGACAATAGCTTATCTTTGGGACCCCATCCTCAATCAATTTACACACATAAAGCATGGAAAATAGGGTTCTTTATGATGGCCATGCAATTTCAATTGCCACACTTCAACCCTGTAGCCTCCTATCCTTGTATTCCTATGTGCCATAGGATCCTCCCTCAACCATATTGCTTCACATGCCACAACACATGTTGCTTAAGATAATCCTACATTTTGTTGCTTTTTACTAATCTAAGAGAAAATCCCTAATTCTAAAGAAAAGTAGTATCCAAAAACCAATTTTCAAGTATCAATATTTCCTACCTAATCTAATTCATAGTATCCAACCAAAGATGATTCTTCCTCATCAAGAATACCATAATCAGTGGTTCTTTTCACATACTTGAGTATCCGCATGCATGCCTTCCAATGATTTTGGACAGGCTTATTAGAGAACCTACTTACTACTTCAAGAACATAAGAGATATCTAGTCTATTATTGCATAAGTAGATGAGACTCCCAACTAGTTTCTTATATCCAATATCCACTGGAGGGGAAGTATCTGCAATAGATAATTTTGTGTTGAAATCCATAGGTGTAGAAATTTCCTTGCAATCCTCCATGTCGAATGCCTTCAATATCTATCTTGCATACTTTTGTTGAAGAAGAGCATCATCGTTTCTTGTAATCACAAGGTCATATAAAGAGATTACAAGCACAATTGTCTTCCCTTTGCTCTTTAGAACATACAAGCTAGCATCAGAAGCACATCTTTTGAAACTTAGATCCAAGGGATATTTATCTATCCACTGGTACCATGCTCTAGGGGCTTGTTTCAGCCCTTATAATGCTTTCTTTCACTTATATAAAGTTTTCTCTAAATGGGGAGCCTCAAACCCTAGTGGGTGAGACACACATACCTCCTCCTTGAGGTCTACATTTAGGAACATTGATTTGACATCCATGTGATAGACTCCTCATCCCTTATATGTAGCCATAACTAGTACTACTCAGATAGTACTCATCCTTAAAGTCAAGGCAAATGAATCACAAAAGTCAATGCCTTCAACTTGTGAGTAGCCTTGTGCAACAAGTCTTGCTTTGTACTTTTCTAGAGCACCATCACCCGTGTACTTCAGTTTCTAAACCCATGGTGCCAATGACTTTACACTTAGGGGGTCGATCCACTAGCTCCCAAGTTGCATTCTTCATGCTATTTTTGTAGTTTGTTTGCATGGTAGCACTCCAATTTGGATCATGGAGTGCCTCTTCCACATTTGTTGGTTCCTTTGCTTGTTCTTGAATGATCACAACCATCAAGTCTATGTTTACAATATAGGTGCTTTCCCATCTATGTTCCTCTATTCTCTGTGATCACCTCGGTCCATGTGCAACTTGTTCTAGTGATTGTGGGATGGGGTTTGCAGAATCATAGAGTTCCCTCATCCATCATGGTAATGACTTTTCCACTTGGGTGACAACAGGTTGGTGTTGGCCTACAAGCGATGAGGAGATAGAGCAGTCAAGTACAATCTGACACAAAAGAGGCCCAATCATTTTTTTCATAACTTATTCTCATTCAAAAGTGATTTTCATCACTACACAAACATTGTAAATATTGTTTTGGTAGATTAAATTCCATTTTGTTCAAGTTGCGGAGTCCTCAAGCTTGATGAGTATTAGCACCTACGTATCAATTTTCATAATTGTTAGACTCCGTTTGAGCCCTCAAATAAACCTTGGAACCTAATTTTTAACTAGGTTGGACACTAGGTCTAGACAGGGCCAAAAGCTAGTTAAGAACTATAAAAAGACCTAGAGAGCTCATTTTTTGGGTTAGCTTGTGAGAGATTTGAGCTTTTGTAGGAGATTTCTTGAGTAATAGAAAGCACTCCATTGTTCCTCTATTTGTTCTTGCCTTGTGTGCATGTGTGTGTATGTGTGTGCATGTTAGTGTGCTTCTCAATCACACACTTGTGCCTTCACTTGCTCATGGTCATCAGACCAGTCCTCACGTCTCCAAAGATTGACATTTATGAGGTGCACCTCCTCATGTTGGTACTTACCATTGTGCTAGAGTGACACCAAATTTGGTGCCGTTGCTGGGGAGAGAGCTTCAAGGATGAGTGTGCGATGGTAAGAAGTAGAGTTGTGAAGTTTGGAATCATAGGTAACTTTAATTTTCTTTATTTTTCATTACTTTTTCTTTACTTTCTTCACCATCATCATCGGCATCATCATCCTCACCATCTCCTACCTCCATCTCCATCTTCATTGAATTTTCAGGTTTTTTGTCATATTCTCTTCCCCACCTCATTTCACTTGTGAGAGAGAGCGACAAAGAGCTATTGTGCATTTTGTTTTTGTGTGTTTTTGAGCATTTCTTACAGGTTTCAATTGTCCCATCATCTCTAGCAACTTGTGCAAGTACGACATACCTCTGCACAGGTCCCAAGATGATGACCTCTATCTATCATGATAGACAAAGAAAGTTTGTATTTTTTTTCTTGCATGGCATGATAAATCGCACCACAAGAGCATCATAAATCACTAGAAACACCACAAAAATTTGCATTTTTTTTGTCTATCACGACAAAAAAACCCCACAATAGATGACAAACACTCCTCTATTATGACAGATAAAGACCACGATAGGCAATAAACACAGTCTATCGGGATAGACACCCATCTACCACAATAGAGAGAGACCACGATAGATGATAGACACCATCAATCAGGATAAACCAAAGCCACGATAGACACCGTCTACCGTGATAGACACTGCCCATCACAACAAACACCGCCTATCACAATAGACACCTATCTATCATGAAAAATAGAAACTTCACGACAGATGATAGACACCATCTATCATGATAGACGATAGACACCATCTATCGTGATAGACACTCATCTATTGTGACACACAGCCACACACGATATAGACCATCTATCATGATAGATAGAGACTTCACGACAGATGATAGACACCACCTATCGCAATATATAGAGACCACAACACATAATACACACTATCTACTGTGATGGACACCCATTTATCGTGATAGACAACCATGCACGATAGAGCCCATCGATCGTGATAGATAGAGACTTCAAGATAGACGATAGACACTCTCTATCATGATAGCCAGAGACCACGATAGATGATAGACACTGTCTATCGTGATAGACACCCATTTATCACGACAAACAGAGGCCAGAATAGACAATAGACACTGTCTATCACGACAAACAACCACGCATGATAGAGATCGTCTATCATGATAGACACTCATCTATCATGATAGACATGTCCATCACGACAGACATCGTCTATCACGATAGACAACTAAGTTTGGCAAAAATTAAGGTTGTTTTTTTTTTAATTTAAGGTAAATTTTGGGCATATTTACAAAATCTTTCACCTACACAATTACAATGTCCTTGGAAAAATACACCCATATCTTGAGAGGTCTTGTTTGGCTATTTTAACCCCTAGAAGCGTGAACTGACATACCTTTTTCACACGAAATCAATTTTTTGAGCTCTTGAGCTCATTGGAAGGCTCGCATTGATTTTCAGATAGGGTAAATTGAAGTTGACCATAAGTGGGATTAAGAAACCTAGGCGGCTTTAGAAACTTTTTGTGCAATACAAAGGGGAAAAAAAGGTTCTTAAAAGTTTCTAAATCAAATTGTATGTCAATTGAAGTTAAAGGCTTGAGCTAAACTAGGAACTTTTACACGATTGTTAAGAGCTTTTGGAGAGAGTAACCCAAGGTGCTAGTGAGTGCAGGCTTGGGAACATGCATCTTGAGCATACAAGTGTAGCAAGGACAAGCAACTTGAGGTTGGAAGATCTCTCATCCCCCTTAGTCCATTTCTAGCTTAGGCTAAGTGCGATTAGATGTTTTGATTGATTAGGGGCACAATAGGAATACTCAAGTTCTAAGATCCTTTAAGTTCTCAAGTATAGGTTAATTGCAGCCAAGGGACAACTTAAGGGCAAGGAAATTAATCTGATTGGATGAAAAACATCAAGTATAGAAAACTTAAGTGCTCCTAACGATGCATATTTAAAGTCAAGGAATTACATCTTAAAGAAATTCAAAGGAACAAGTAATTAATATCAAAGAATCAGCAACGTGGTTGTACAAGGGTCATTGGTGAAATCAATAAGGCTTATGAACCTTAGGTCAAGTAGACACCTAGGGAGAGATCGACAAAGTATTAGATCATCTGAGGCTAGTGTCAACCATACAATTAGGTCTTGGGCCCAATAACTTAGTGATTATCCTTATATAGTCAGTTTAAAAACAAGTGATTCAAAGATGTCCTTCAACATGGAACGACTAGTAGGTAGTGCAAGCACACCTATTCATAGACACCACAAGGTCCCTATAAGACGCATATGGAGTATATTAAGACCAACCGATTAGGTGCACACATCTATGAGTATGTTCTAGGGTGATCAGTGTTCCAACTCAAAAATCTCAATCAACCCTTTGGACTTGAACATCCAATGTTCTCAAAAAAAATGCCTTAATGTGGTTTTAACCACTATCAAGGTTAGTTCAGGAATTTAGACTAGTTGCTAGAAGCATTCATTGTTGAATTTCCCAAAAGTGGCATCAAACACAATACTTGCTCGTTGATACATAGCTTCAAGCAAACACCCCAAGAAGTTTTTCGACTTGTAGGAAGACAAATCAAACAATACCTAGAGAGATGCCCTCTGCAAAAGCTACCCACACCTTCCAAACAAGTGGATTTATTCTTAGATGGTTTGTTAAGTACTGAATTTAGATTATATGTGTACTTGAAGGACCCTAGATCCATAGAAGAGTGTGTATCCATGTGCATAGATATTGAGGATGATCTAGGGGAGGAATTAGAGCTTTCAAAAATCTACAAAGATTCAGATAGCTCTACTAGCCTCACATCCAAACCATTTATATCTATTGAGGAACTGGCAGAAAAGGTAGGTAAAAAATAAGGAGTCTCTAGCAAACAGATACCTAGATTTTCCCCAGTAAAAGGATGCTATACCTATGGAGGAGATCATATGGCTAATGTGTGCCCATGAAGTTGTTCGACTTGTAGGAAGACAATTCAAACAATACCTAGAGAGATGCCCTCTGCAAAAGTTACCCACACCTTCCAAACAAGTGGATTTATTCTTAAATGGTTTGTTAAGTACTGAATTTAGCAAACAGATACCTAGATTTTCCCCAGTAAAAGGATGCTATACCCCAAGAAGTTGTTTGACTTGTAGGAAGAGAGTTCAAACAATACCTAGAGAGATGCCCTCTACAAAAGTTACCCACACCTTCCAAACAAGTGGATTTATTCTTAGATGGTTTGTTAAGTACTGAATTTAGATTATATGTGTACTTGAAGGACCCTAGATCCATAGAAGAGTGTGTATGCATGTGCATAGATATTGAGGATGATCTAGGGGAGGAATTAGAGCTTTCAAAAATCTACAAAGATTCAGATAGCTCTACTAGCCTCACATCCAAACCATCTATATCTATTGAGGAACTGGCAGAAAAGGTAGGTAAAAAATTAGGAGTCTCTAGCAAACAGATACCTAGATTTTCCCCAATAGAAGGATGCTATACCTGTGGAGGAGCTCATATGGCTAATGTGTGCCCATGAAGTTGTTCGACTTGTCGGAAGACAGTTCAAACAATACCTAGAGAGATGCCCTCTGCAAAAGTTACCCACACCTTCCAAACAAGTGGATTTATTCTTAGATGGTTTGTTAAGTATTGAATTTAGCAAACAGATACCTAGATTTTCCCCAGTAAAAGGATGCTATACCCCAAGAAGTTGTTCGACTTGTAGGAAGACAGTTCAAACAATACCCAGAGAGATGCCCTCTGCAAAAGTTACCCACACCTTCCTAACAAGTGGATTTATTCTTAGATGGTTTGTTAAGTACTGAATTTAGATTATATGTGTACTTGAAGGACCCTAGATCCATGGAAGAGTGTGTATGCATGTGCATAGATATTGAGGATGATCTAGGGGAGGAATTAGAGCTTTCAAAAATCTACAAAGATTCAGATAGCTCTACTAGCCTCACATCCAAACCATCTATATCTATTGAGGAAGTGGCAGAAAAGGTAGGTAAAAAATTAGGAGTCTCTAGCAAACAGATACCTAGATTTTCCCCAGTAAAAGGATGCTATACCTGTGGAGGAGATCATATGGCTAATGTGTGCCCATGAAGTTGTTCGACTTGTAGGAAGACAGTTCAAACAATACCTAGAGAGATGCCCTCTGCAAAAGTTACCCACACCTTCCAAACAAGTGGATTTATTCTTAGATGGTTTGTTAAGTACTAAATTTAGCAAACGGATACCTAGATTTTCCCCAGTAAAAGGATGCTATACCCCAAGAAGTTGTTCGACTTGTAGGAAGACAGTTCAAACAATACCTAGAGAGATGCCCTCTGCAAAAGTTACCCACACCTTCCAAACAAGTGGATTTATTCTTAGATGGTTTGTTAAGTACTGAATTTAGATTATATGTGTACTTGAAGGACCCTAGATCCATAGAAGAGTGTGTATGCATGTGCATAGATATTGAGGATGATCTAGGGGAGGAATTAGAGCTTTCAAAAATCTACAAAGATTCGGATAGCTCTACTAGCCTCACATCCAAACCATCTATATCTATTGAGGAACTGGCAGAAAAGGTAGGTAAAAAATTAGGAGTCTCTAGCAAACAGATACCTAGATTTTCCCCAATAAAAGGATGATATACCTATGGAGGAGCTCATATGGCTAATGTGTGCCCATGAAGTTGTTCCACTTGTAGGAAGACAATTCAAACAATACCTAGAGAGATGCCCTCTGCAAAAGTTACCCACACCTTCCAAACAAGTGGATTTATTCTTAGATGGTTTGTTAAGTACTGAATTTAGCAGACAGATACCTAGACTTTCCCCGGTAAAAGGATGCTATACCCCAAGAAGTTGTTCGACTTGTAGGAAGACAGTTCAAACAATACCTAGAGAGATGCCCTCTACAAAAGTTACCCACACCTTCCAAACAAGTGGATTTATTCTTAGATGGTTTGTTAAGTACTGAATTTAGATTATATGTGTACTTTAAGGACCCTAGATCCATAGAAGAGTGTGTATGCATGTGCATAGATATTGAGGATGATCTAGAGAGGAATTAGAGCTTTCAAAAATCTACAAAGATTTAGATAGATCTACTAGCCTCACATCCAAACCATCTATATCTATTGAGGAACTGGCAGAAAAGGTAGGTAAAAAATTAGGAGTCTCTAGCAAACAGATTTAGATTTTCCCAAGTAAAAGGATGCTATACCTGTGGAGGAGATCATATGGCTAATGTGTGCCCATGAAGTTGTTCGACTTGTAGGAAGACAGTTCAAACAATACCTAGAGAGATGCCCTCTGCAAAAGTTACCCACACCTTTCAAACAAGTGGATTTATTCTTAGATGGTTTGTTAAGTACTGAATTTAGCAAACAGATACCTAGATTTTCCCCAGTAAAAGGATGCTATACCCCAAGAAGTTGTTCAACTTGTAGGAAGACAGTTCAAACAATACCTAGAGAGATGCCCTCTGCAAAAGTTACCCACACCTTCTAAACAAGTGGATTTATTCTTAGATGGTTTGTTAAGTACTGAATTTAGATTATATGTGTACTTGAAGGACCCTAGATCCATAGAAGAGTGTGTATGCATGTGCATAGATATTGAGGATGATCTAGGGGAGGAATTAGAGCTTTCAAAAATATACAAAGATTCAGATAGCTCTACAGGCCTCACATCCAAACCATCTATATCTATTGAGGAACTGGCAGAAAAGGTAGGTAAAAAATTAGGAGTCTCTAGCAAACAGATACCTAGATTTTCCCCAGTAAAAGGATGCTATACCTGTGGAGGAGATCATATGGCTAATGTGTGCCCATGAAGTTGTTCGACTTGTAGGAAGACAGTTCAAACAATACCTAGAGAGATGCCCTCTGCAAAAGTTACCCACACCTTCCAAACAAGTGGATTTATTTTTAGATGGTTTGTTAAGTACTAAATTTAGCAAACAGATACCTAGATTTTCCCCAGTAAAAGGATGCTATACCCCAAGAAGTTTTTCGACTTGTAGGAAGACAGTCCAAACAATACCTAGAGAGATGCCCTCTACAAAAGTTACCCACACCTTCGAAACAAGTGGATTTATTCTTAGATGGTTTGTTAAGTACTGAATTTAGATTATATGTGTACTTGAAGGACCCTAGATCCATAGAAGAGTGTGTATGCATGTGCATAGATATTGAGGATGATCTAGGGGAGGAATTAGAGCTTTCAGAAATCTACAAAGATTCAGATAGCTCTACTAGCCTCACATCCAAACCATCTATATCTATTGAGGAAGTGGCAGAAAAGGTAGGTAAAAAATTAGGAGTCTCTAGCAAACAGATACGTAGATTTTCCCCAGTAAAAGGATGCTATACCTGTGGAGGAGATCATATGGGTAATGTGTGCCCATGATTGTGCAACCTCAAGTGGACTCCAACATCCAATATTGCACCATAGAAAGGAGGTAGACTAACCACATTGCACAACATTGCCCGTATAATAAGCAAGTGGTTACACAAAATTATCCACAACCATATCCACAACACGGAAGATACCAAAACTAGTACCCACTGCAACAGTATGTTAGGACCCAACAACCCTACCAGCCACCCTATGGAGCTCAATAAAGGCCTCAACCCGTGTTAGTTCAACAACCTCCACCTCTTGCCAATGTGATCCCAGTGAAGTATGCAACTATGAAAGAAACTATGAATAGAGCCTTAGTGCCAACATCACCATTGATTTTTGAAAGTGACCTGAATGATCACAGTTTTGAATCAACTCATATCAATACTCCACAAGCTTACTTGATGCAGTTACATGAGCATAACGAAACTTACTATTATGAAGACCCTAGTGAACCTAGTTGGGAGCCAGACTATGCTAATGTCATGTATGCAAATCCTAACTCTAGGCCCCAACCTAGAAAGATAAGACCCCGAGCTCCTAGAGGACCATGGCACATATGTTAAGGAGATCGCTTCATTTGTGATTGCCCTATAGCTGCACTTATGCAACCCCAATCAGTGACAATTCAAGGTTTTTGTCAAGATTGTGGGAAGGAGAATCTGTTACAAGATTGTCCTAAGAACTCAACAATGCACCAAAAAAATAACTCCTATTAACATCATTGGGTTAGTGGTAGATTCTACTAGAAGTCTGATTGCCACTATCCCTCTGGAAGTAGTCATAAAAGCTCACACATTACAACAGAATTAAGGCTTATGCCAGGAAAAGAGACTTGAGGTTAGTGAGAGCAAGAGCCTCACCAAGAGAAGGATAAGAGCTTGGAAAGAAAGTCTATATGAATAAAGAAACAATGGGCAAAGAAGATGAGTAACCTTGAGGAAATTCTATGAGAAACAAAGGCCAAGATAATTGAAACCACATCTCAAAGGCACTTTCACACATCACTACCAATGCCATCCCCACCACCATCCAATCAACCTCAAGTAACCCCCCCACCACCATCCAATCAACCTCAGATAACCCCACCACCACCACCTAGAGTAGGATTAGTCTTAGTAGATCCCACTCCTGAGGACCTAGACATGATGTTTAAAGCATATCAGGCTAGAATCCAAGAAGGGCCAAATGTGAAAAAACATGAAAAGTGTTACCTAGAGCTGACCTAGAGATTGAATGAACCAAGCTTTGTGCTAAGATTGTAGAATTGGCTTGAATCATGTTTGAATCCAATTGCCTCTTCAATTACTCTAGTTCAGCTAAGACTAAGTTGCATTTTGCTAGACTATTAAAAAGATTGGAGAGGTTAATTGTAAAATCTATAAAGGAAGCCAACTCCCAAAAGTAAGGCAAAGGCAAGTGAAAGAATGAGCATTCCTCCCAAGGAAGCTTATGCACCTAATTCCACTAAACCAGACACCTCTTCTTCTATGAAGCAGTATTCCCAAGAATTTCTAAGAGAGATTCAAGAAGAGAAATGGGTAGGAGAAAGGGAAAATCCTCCTCCCATTGAAATTGTGGATGACTTCCATGATCAATTTCCACAAGATATTCCTTCTATTTATGGAGAAAAAGAGGATGCCCAATTAAGTGAACGATTAGAATTTGAGTCTAATTCTCTACAAGAATTACCCCATTTCAGAGGTCCATGGGAAGCACAATCTACCTGTGTGAGAGGACCCACTGTCATGGTAAGAAATCAAGAATCACTCATACCCAGGAATACAAAAAGTAGTGAAGAATAGTATAGTGCAGTGGAACCTCACTTTAGAGGAACTACTCAAGGTTAAGCCAGAATTGTGGAAACACATAGCAAATCAAGTGTCAGAAGTAGCCAAATCTCATTCCTAGGTAGGATCTCATAGAAAAGTGCCAGAGATACCCTTAGATAAGATAGGAAACACCTATCTCCCTATCCTCCATCAGGGTTACACAACCAAGTCTATTTTGGACTCGAGAGTAGGAGTTTCAATTGCTACCACTACCCTATGGAAGCATCGGGGCAGACCAACACTGAGGCCAATGAGAATGAAATTACAGATGGCGGATGTTCATATTGAGAGACCCTTAGGACTACTAGAAGAGATAACTCTCAATACCTCTAGTGTAGAGTTTGAGCACACTTTTACTATATGCAACTTTAGCAAAAACTAGGCCTATGAGATGATTTTGGGAAGACCATTCATGAGACAACTGCAAGTAGTACAAGATTGGGGAACCAATTCCTTGTATTTGCAACACTTAGGTGTTACAAGTAAAGTCAATCTCAAAGATTACTCTCATAGAGATGTACCCCCTCTAGAGTGGAATACCATCCATAGAGCCCAAGATGATATGATTCAGTGCATTTCATAGGATCTGGATCCTCATGGATGCATGAAGACACTCATTTGTGGATGTGCAAAGTTGCAGAAGAAGAAGAGAAAAGAGAGAATGACAGGGAGGTAGGTGCAAAGGGAACTCCTAGATCAATTTGAGACCCAAACTATGTACTTATAGTATTTCAAGATGAAGAGTTCAAACCTCATAGTTGGGCAGAAATCCTAGTGACAATGGATGTAACCATCAATGAAGGAAAATGGAAATCACACTGTGATGAAGATGGCTATGACATTTTGGTTTTCATGATAGAACCAATCATGTGTGATTCAGTTATTGAAGAATGTGAGCCTAGCACGGTAGAACTTGGACAAGCAAGTGACTCAGATCTAGAATCAATTATTATGGATCCATTTTGTGCACCCAAGAGGAATTCCTTTATGAAATAGAAGCTCACCCTCAAGGACAAGGAGAGCTTAAGAACGATGTAAGACTAGCCACACAGGTAACCACCAAGAGTGAATGCAGGAAAAGAAAGAATTGAGAACTCCTAGTAGAAGAGGATGAATCTTTATTTGAGGTCCCTGAAAGCTTTAAGAAGTATGACATAGAAGATTGAAAAGTCATGATCAGAATGCTTAAGCCTATGATAACAAAGACATAACTAAAAAAAATTATTGTGACCATAGAAGAAGGCAAGGAACAATGCACGTACATAGGACATGACCTGATTGAAGAAGACGAAAAGGAGTTGATTGATTTATTAAGAGAATATAGAGATGTGTTTGCATGGAGTTATAAGGACCTAAAAGGAGTAGACCTTGACATATGCTCACATACGATCCCAATGACCTCAAAAGCCAAACCCTTTAAGCAGAAGCCATACACATATAATGACAATTATGTTGCCAAGATCAAGGAAGAGATAGATTGGTTGGTAGAAGTTATATTTATCCATGATATTGAGCACAATGAATGGGTTTCCCCCATTGTAGTGGTGCCTAAAAAGAATGGCAAGTTACATGTTTGCATTAACTTGAAGAAGGTTAACGTAGCCATCATTAGAGATAGTTATTCGCTTCCCATCACTGAGCATCTATTAGAAAGAGTAGCACATAAGTGTACATCTTCCTTGACGAAGTTTTTGGCTGCAATCAAGTGGGAATTGCTCCAGAAGATTAGCATAAGATAGCTCTTGCCATAGAGTGGGACATATTTACCTTTTGAGTAATGCCACTTGCACTAGCCAATGCTCTAGCTACCTTTTAGAGGCTGATGTGTCATATTTGGGAGTCTATGCTGATGACCTATGCGCTCATTCCAACATTAGATGAACACATATACTTGAGCTCAGAAAAATGTTTGACAAATGTAGAGAATATCAGGTCTTCTTGAACCACCAAAAGTGTGTTTTTATGGTCAAGCAAGGCAAGATTCTAGGACACTTAGTGTCAAAGAATGGGATATCAACGAATGAGGATAAGGTTAGAGCTATTGTACATCTACCTAGGCCAAAGAATGTCAAGGAGGTACAAGCTTTCATGGGGCATTGTGGTTATTATGGATGTTTCATCCATATGTATGCAATCATCGCAAAGCCTCTATACTCCTTGTTGACTAACTTTGAATGGACAGAAGAATGCGAAAACTCCTTTAATGAGCTTAAGTGATGATTGTGTTCAGCACCAATCTTGACTATACCAGATTGGAACAAGTCATTCCATGTTCATGTGGATGCATCCAATTATGCTATTGGGTGCATACTGGTAGAACCTACTGGTGATGGTAATATAGATCTTCCCATTGCTTATGCCAATAGACAATTGAATGCGGCTGAATGAAATTATACCACTACTGAAAGAGAAGGATTATGCATGGTGTACGAAGTTTAGACATTATTTGCTTGCAAATAAGCTTAATTTTTTTAAAAACCATCAAGCACTATTATATCTAATGAGCAAACCAATACCACCCTATTAGTAAGATGGTTCCTCTTACTAATGGAATATGATTTTGAAGTTGTGGTTAGGAAAGGTGGGAATCACCTTAGGGTGGATCACCTTTCTAGACTAACTTCAAGAGATTCTCCTCAAGGAGTATCAGATGGCCTTTCTGATGGAAAACAAACTTAGATAGAGATAGCGATCAAAATCAGACATCAAAACCAAAATAGAGATAGATATAGAGATGGAAATCGGAATTTGGTTGTCAGATAGACAACAGTTCACTACAAGAATAATAGGGGCATAGCAACGCCCCCGGATTGAAAAAAAAAGCAGGTATCATCACTTATGCAATGCTTCTTGAAAAAAGCATCACATAAGAGACATTTAAGAAACCCGAAAAATAAATCAAGACAGTCGCATATGCAACGGTGAGCATCGTTTATGTGACGCTTAGCTCTAGCGTCGCTAAAAGTCTCAAAGCCTATCGATGCAAGCAAATTACCTGCAATGCTTGGGCATCCCATAAGTGATGGTGTAAGAGATGAAAAAAAAAGCTTGTTCCCAGCACATTTGTGCCGATATTGAGCAAGCAAACGAAGATGAAGAGCAAGTGTACCCATTGCAAGCGAGTCCCGAGGTAGGTACACACACACATACACACACATACATACACACATATGCATACACACACATGCACACATATGCATACACAGACATGCACACATATGCATAAACACACATACATACACATATACACACATACACATACACATATGCATACACACACATGCATATACATACATACACATATATGCATAAACACACATACATAAACATATATAAACATATACACACATACATACACATACACACATATACACAAACATATACACACATACACACATATACACACACATATATATACACATATGTGAAGATATGGATAGGTATGTGCTTGAAGATGAAGAGGTGTTGCAAAATCCTTGATCTACACCAGCCAAATGAACTCTAGGAGTATGTGGTGGGCCATTTTATCTTGCAAATGGATGTATTAGACACCATAAGTACCTTGGAAGATCACTCTCAAAAAGATAGATCAAAACAGATAAGTTGGAGTTAGCTCAAAGGTGAAGAACTTGCTATTTTGGTTCATACACCTGTCTAGTGTTTTGCATAATTCTCTGAGCACAGCAGGAATTAGCTTAATTCCTTTTGAGGAAGTCTATTTAACTTAAAGACCTAACTTTTAAGAGTAATCCCATAAAAAATAATGAACCACACACTGAGAATGATGTTTAACAAGTGATGACATCATCCCGATTTTCACGGGCTGCTACAGTAATGAGACCAGTGAGCAGACAAATGAACATAACTCACACTTTAAGAATCAAATGATTATGAAACTTTGTATAATTATACTAGACGGTATGCTGAATCCAACAAGCTTTAAATAATTGAATTTTAATAAGTACACACTGCGAAATAGCTCTCACAAGATGAGTAAAAAAGTCGGGTACCTAATAGAGAAGTGAAAATGAATAGATAGGGTTGAATTCAACTGAACATAAATGAAGATTGAAACACTCAAATGAAATGAAAACTGGTGAGCATATAGTAGACTTATAGCGCTAACTTTACCAAGTTAAATCACTGAAAATGATGCACAAAGCTCAAAGAAACCATCTCTTTAATCTGACTAACAAATTGAGAGATATGGTAGTGAGTAGTACACTTCACAAGAACATGGAAATATGAACTCAAATGATCATGAAAATAAACGTATATTGATTTTACAACACAATGGACTTACTGATACATATGTGTGCCTTGAAACCACACCTTCATATGGCATAAAGCTCAGCTCTTCGAGGTCTTCTCTGAGGTCTCTCTAACCATGACTAAAGCTGCCATCTATTTATAGTTGAGCTAGGGAGGCTAACTTCCCTCAATCACTCCCCAATAAATTAGTGATTGATTTGATTCTCTATCTACCACAAATCACAAATTCGTGGCTCCTCTTTCCCTTTTTGATGAAGTGGACTCAACCACTTAAGATTCTTTCACTTTTACATTAAGTAAAGTCTTCAAAAGTTACAAGAGGTAGTTCACAAGTGAACTTTACATTGTCTTCATTTTAAGGCTTCTTCTTTGAATTTGTGGGACTCAAGCCAATACTTAGGCTTGTCATAGACTTGCTCCAATAGCTCCCCCTCAAGCCAAGTATGCTTGAGGTTTTCAATCTTCCAAGATTACCTACAAACCTATCATAGCCTTGAATTTACAAAGCTTTGTACCATCCAATGCTTTGGTTAGAATATCTGCACACTATTGATGAGTGGAAACATATGATATTTGAATCTCTTTGCTTAGAACCTTCTCTCCTACATAGTGATAATGAATTTCAATATGTTTAGTCCTTGCATGAAAAATAGGATTAGCAGCCAAATGAATAGAACTCATATTGTGACCAAAAATAGTTGGAGTTCCAAACTCCAATCCAAGATCTGTGAATAATGTCTTCATCTACATAGCTTCCTGAGTAGCTATGGCAAGACCTCTGTACTCAACCTCTATGGAAGAAAGAGCAACTGTAGTTTTCTTCTTGGATGACCATGAAATAAGCTTTGAACCTGCAAAAGTAAGATATCCTAAAGTGCTCCTTCTATCTTCCTTGGAACCGGCCCAATCTGCATCAGAAAATAGATTCAAACCTAAATCAGATACATAAGGATAATAAAGTCTTTCATTTATGGTTCCTTTGAGGTACTTGAGAATCCTTTTGGCAGCATCCATGTGTGGTTTCCTTGGTGTGTGCATAAATTGACTTAGCACACTCACACTGTAACATATATCTACTCTTGTCAATGTGGCATAGTTGAGACTACCCACTAGACTTTGATATGATGTGATGTCCTCTATGAGTTCACCTTCATGTGAGCTCAATTTGTGATTCACCTCCATTGGAGTACCTGCAATCTTACAATCTTGCATCTTGAATTTTTCCAACATGTCCTTAATGTACTTTCTTTGAGTGAGAAACAAACCATGATCTTTGTAGACAACTTCCAAATGTAGGAAGTAGGTAAGTGAACCCAAATCACTTATCTTGAACTCTTCTCTCATCTCATCTTTGATCTTCTTCATACCATTTGCATCATTTCATGTCAATATAATATTATCTACATATACACATAGGTAGATGATCTCAGAATTACTCTTTTTAATAAAGAGTGAAGGATCTGCCTTGCTTGGTTGAAAGCCTTTGTCCTGCAAGAATGAAACAAGCCTGAAATTCCAAGCTCTTGGGGCTTGCTTGAGACCATACAATGCTTTGATAAGTTTACACACATAATCATGATAAATTGGACTCTCAAAACCAGGTGGTTGTGCCATATATACCTCTTCTGTTATCCAACCATTCAAGAATGCATTCTTTACATATAGTTGAAGTATCTTCCAATTCTTGGAAGAGGCAATACTAAGCAAAACCTTAATAGTAGGCATCTTTGCCACAGGAGAGAAGGTCTCCTCATAATCAATTCCCTGAGTTTGTGCAAAGCTTTTGCTACAAGCCTTGCCTTATACCTGTTAATGGACCCATCAGAATTCTTCTTGAGTTTATAGACCCATCTTGAGCCTATTACCTTCATGGATGAAGTCTTGGGCACCAAATCCCAAGTGTTGTTTTCCTCAAGTGCTTCAATCTCTTCCTTCATTGCATGCTTCCATTTTTATTTTTCTTTGGCCTCTTCAAAGGATGATGGCTCCTCTTGATTTATGTCATGTGCTATGTAAATAGAATGTTTAGTTACTAATGAGGTGTCAAACCCATACCTTTCTGGTGTTTTCTTTTCTCTCATAGATCTTCTTAGGTGATGATGTGATGATTCTACCTCATGTCCAAGTTCCTGCAATTTTGCTTTACCTTTAGACTTCCATGCTTTGATCTTTTCCATCTGAGATTCTTCATCATCCTCTAAGGTGTCTTGTTCTTCAATCTTTGGTTGTTCTCTACCAAGATTTGGAAAATCTTCTTCAAGATCATATGGTAAATTGACCTTCCTGCATGAATCTTCATATGATGAATTGTTCTCATCAAAAACTACATCTCTCCTTACCAAGAATCCTTTGTTGGTAGGATTGTATAACCTGTGGCCCTTTTGATTGTTGTCATATCCAATGAATATGCACCTTTCTGCCTTTGGATCCATCTTGCCTCTAACCTGTGAAGGAACATGAGCATAAGCAATGCAACCAAAAATTTTACAATGATCTAAGCTTGATCTTCTTCCATTCCAAGCCTCATATGGAGTCATCCCATCAAGGGATTTTGAAGGCAACCTGTTAATCAAGTAAGTGGTTGTAGATATAGCCTCAACCCATAAGTAATTAGGTAAATGCTTTTCATTCAACATAGACCTTGTAGCTTCAATAATTGTCCTATTCCTCCTTTCTACCACTCCATTTTGCTCAAAAGTGTACCTTGTAGTTACCTCTCTTTTGATTCCTCTTTCTTGAAAAAAAGAATCAAACTCATGGGAGAAGAATTCTCCCCCTCCATCTAACCTTAGCCTTTTTAGTGATTTACCTATTTGATTCTCCACAAGAGCCAAATATCTTTTGAAACATGAAAAAAATTCATCTTTGTGTTTCATAAAGAATAGGATAGTCCATCTACTACAATCATCAATAAAGGAGACATAATATCCTGCCTTGTCTACCTCGTCTTCCTCTACCTCTACCATGTCTTCCTCTACCTGCATAGTTAACTTGATATGTACCTGCTTCATCATCCACTTTCTTTGCCTTTCCTTTTTTATCTTTGGACTTGCTTTTATCAGTGTATAAAGCTGAAGATTGATTACCTTTAGAGCTTTCTCCATTTTTGATAAGCTTTTCCTCTTGAGTGAGTAATTGTCCAATGAGTGTATTGAAATCATGTACATGCATGTCCATGTACAAATCCATAGCTGTGGTGAATGCTTCCCACTTGTCATCTGCTTTCAATCCATTGATGACCTGCCTTATAATTTGCTCTTTGTCTATTACCTCTCCAATGCTTCCCAACTGATCTGCTATGTCCTTGAGCTTTGTGACAAAATCAGTCACATTTTGTTTGGGAGCCTTCTTGAGAGTTGTGAAATCCAGCCATAGTTGATGCTTCCTAGCTTTAGTACTTGAAGAGAAGAAAGCTTCAAGTGCATCCCACACTTCTTGAGATGTCTTACAACTTCTAATGTGAGACAACAAAAAATCTGAGATAGAGTTGAGGAGATAAGACCTTGCAAGTGCATCCTTGGAGCACCATGCGCTCAATCTTTCTTGCTCTTCTTGTGTTGGTTGACTTTTGTTCCTGAAACTTGGCATAACTTCATCTCCAGCCACATAACCATATAAACTTCTACCTTGGAGATAAGATTCCATTTTGAATGACCAAGCTGAGTAGTTACCTCTGTCCAATTTGTCAATTGATGAAGGAAATCCATCTGCCATGTTGTCCAACCTTGCTCTGATACCCTTGTGAAGAGATGGATAGTTATGTGCTTGAAGATGAAGATGTGTTGCAAAATCCTTGATCTAC